>REGO01000054.1:6493011-6524240 GCA_010120015.1 Rhombomys opimus | reverse complement strand
CCATCATGTAAGAACCTCAAAGCCACCAAAGGTCCAAGCTCTACTGTCAACTATGTTTTTAGAATGTCCTTTAGGAGCTGGGTGTGGTAGCTCACATCTCGAATTCCAAACACGCTAAAAGCAGAGACAGAGAGATTGCTAACCTGGACTACAGAATGAGTCCCTGGCTAATCTGAGGCAGAGCATGAGACTACTCCCAAAAGATCCCCACCCCCCAAAATTACATAAGTATTTTCTCTGTTGTCAACAAGAATGAGACATAGGAAAATGTGTTAGATGGGGGCAATTAGAAAGGAAGCAGTAGCTACCGAAGAGATGCCTGTTTGATGAAGGAAATTTCCGTTTTGATATGTAATTGATTTTCCCCAGCAAAAGGCAGGGAGTGCAGTCTGGCCATCCTGTCTGCTTCCTCAGCAACCAGAAGCGTAATACTCTGAGTTTATTATTCTCACAATGAAAAATAAACTCGGAGGGCAGATGCCAGTGTGAGTGGCAGAATAGCTACTGCATATGTTCTCAGCATGAGAAAATAAATGCCTTTGCACAGCAACAGATTTTCCTGTGGTGGATTCTTTCACCATTAAAGTTATGGACTATTCCCAGATTCTAGGGTCAAGAGGTTGCTGTCTTGTCTGAGTAGATCATATGACTTCAGGAATTCAGACATGACACCTTCTTACCAATGTAATTATTATACATTTGGAAAGTTTTACTATTAAATATCAAAAACTCAGTATGTTATCTGCGTGCGCACCTTCCCTGAAGATTATTTACAGATAAAAGTGCTGTTTGAAGTAAGGAAGGACAGAAATGCTTTACTGAAGATGCTGGAACGAAAAAAGTCAAAACCACTTGGTCTTGTTACCAAAACGCATAGCCATTTGGTATAGGATGTCAGTTTCCTGGCTCCAAGAGGTCTTAGTGGAGAAGAAAAATTTAAAACCCTACCCAGATACTGCCAGGAAGGAAAGTGTTTTAGCTAAATGTCAGATTTTCTGCAAACAGCTCCATTTTTTTCACTGGACAATTTGCTATTCCCAAACCAGATCTGTTCTACCTAGTTCACACAAGGGATTTGAGGAAAGATTGGAAATGTGTGCGGAGGTGTACGCAGACAGTGACTTGTGAAAAACACTCATCTTAGTTTCTGGCGTAGTGACTCCCATGGATCAGCCCGCAGTGGCTTTGCTGGCAGCTCAAGAACATTTTCCTGGTGCCCGGCCACTTTCTCCTGGATCCTCTTCTGTCTGGGCTTTTATTGGGAGACACCTGACTCTAGGTGAAGTGAGACGTGAGAATGGGTGTTAACAGTTTTCCAGAGGAGAAACTTGGCCCATCCAAATGTCAAAGCAGTTCTTTGTGTGTGTGCGTGTGTGAAGGTACATGTGTGTATCCAAAATGTCAAAGCAGTTCTTTGTGTCAGTGGTGTGTGTGTGTGTGTGTGTGTGTATCCAAAATGTCAAAGCAGTTCTTTGTATCAGTGTGTGTGTGTGTGTGTGTGTGTGTATCCAAAATGTCAAAGCAGTTCTTTGTGTCGGTATGTGTGTGTGTGTGAAGGTACATGTGTGTATCCAAATGTCAAAGCAGTTCTTTGTGTCAGTGTGTGTGTGCGTGTGTGTGTGTGTGTGTATGTGTGGTGTGTGAAGGTACGTGTGTGTATAAATGTGTGTGGATGCCAGAGGTCAGCCTTCGGAGTTGTTCCTCAGGCATCGCTTACTTTATTTGTTGCAACAAGGTCTCTCCAGTGGCCTAGAAGTCACCAAGTTGGCTAAGCTGGCTGGCTACTGAGCCTCAGGGGTCTCCCTGTCTCTGCCTCCTCAGTGTTATGCTTACAAGCCTTCAACTATGCTGGGCTGAGTGCTAGAGATGGCAAATCAAGTCCTAGTACTTACATTGCAAGCACTGTGGCAACTAAGTACCTCCACAGACCCCAGGACTGGGCGGCGGCAGCAGTAGCAGCAGCAGCAGCAGCAGCAGCAGCAGCAGTAGCAAGTATGCTATTTCTTCTGCTCTAGGCTTCAGTTACTTTCAAGGGTGCCCAGAGGACCATAGCATGGTTCTATTGAAAGCAGTCAGTGTTCTTGATGTTCACAGCTCTCCCTTCCTGCTGAATGAAGGTAAGTCATGCCACCACTAAGGGAGCCAGCAAGCTGAAGCCCTGGCAGGAGATGAGTGGGAAGCAGCCGACAGGAGAGCTGGAGCTACGGTTGTCATGTTACCTGTTTCTTTGCTTCCCAGGTTGAGGAACCCCACTCCCCTCAGTATCACACTATTGAGAAAGTGAGAGATGATTCACAAACGGATGTAGTGTTTTGTAAAGCTCAGTCTGCATTAATGGGAGCTTGATCTGTCCAATGAATGAATCTTTAATGTTTGATGAAATCCTTAGGGTAGCAGGGATAATCATTGACCTGATTGTCAGAAGGGCACCGGTATCCTCTCTTAACAGCTTCCTTTGTCCATTCTAAAAAGATCGCATGATTTGTTGAAACACGTATGTCAGGCTCTCAGAACAAGCCAATTTAGAATGTATTTAAATGTCCATTTTTAATGGTTATTTAAGGTCTTTGAAAGTCATGCGGACAGGCTAATTCTTCTCGCCATTCTCTCGGGTGTTTACTTGGGGTTTTCCTGAGAGCTCTATCCTAGCACTGTGATCCTCACAGTCTCTTACATTTCATCTTATAACGACCTTGATTTGAAATGTGCTCCTTGGCTATCAGTGTTGATATTCTTTTCCCATTTACAGTTAAATCAGTGTAGAGTTGGCAATGTTTTTATTGTTACTATTTGAGACAGAGTTTCACATATCCAAAGTCTAGAATTAATTAAATAGCCCAGGAAGATGCCGAATTTCTGGTCCTCCTGCCTCTGCTTCCTAAGTGCTGGAATTACAGGCCTGCATCACCAAATCTAGCAGGTGTGGTACTGGGTATAGGACCCAGACTCAGCCTGGGTAAGCACTCTACCAGCTGAACTCCACCCTTGGGCTAAGCTGCTGATTTTCTTAAGTTATTCATTCATTCCCTAAACTAAGGAACGTACCTGACATGACAACAGGAGTGAAATAAATGCTTATTGATTAACGAAGAAATCTTTAGAGACTTGCAAATATTAACAGGGCATGATGAAACACACCTGTACTCTCAATACTCTGGAGGCTGAAGAAAAAGACAAGTTGAGGACAGCCTGAGATACAAAACTTTCAAAACTCTGACCTGTCTCAAAACAAAAACAAAACAAAACAAAAAAAGAAAACCCACCACCACCAACAAACCAGAGCAAAGAGGAAACAGATACCTTTAGAATGTGTTGTGCAGGGTATTGTAGCATGTGGCGTATGCAGGAGGCAGGATACCTTTACATTAGACACCATTGTTTATGAGGGAAACTGTTGAGACCTGTTGTGTGTGCCTCACAGCGTACATACAACTAAAGAGCTAAAATCTAAGACTAAACAGAGTTTATCTAAAGAGAATGTGGAGCTGGAGGATGGCGCAGTAGTTAAGAGCGCTTGTCCTTACAGAGCGCGTAGACTCAGTTCCTAGCACCCACATGCTGGATCACAAGTGTAACTCTTAGTTTCTGGGAATCTGACAGCCTTTTCTTGCTTTGGTGGGCATCAGGCACACATACGGAGCCATACTTATACACATGCAGGCAAAACATGCAAACAAGTAAAGTAAAAATAAAATTAGAAAAGTATCTTAGATATTTTACTGTTAAGCAACTGCACAAGCATACTTTGAATCATATTCCTACCTTCCAAAAGCCTTCTTGGAGGTGTCAGAATTTATTCCCATAAATGTTCAGCCTTGCTCTCTGAGATGTACTAAAGGGGTTTGACTGTGGCTGAGGGTGTGGCTCAGTGGGAAGAGCGATTGCCCAGACCTTGGGCTTCATCCCCAGCACAACATAAACTGGTTATATAACCCCATTAGTCAGTAGGCAGAGGAAGGAGAAGGAGAAAGTCAAGAGCATCCCTAACTACATGCTGAATTTGAGGTTAGCCTGGGTAATATGTCTCAGGAAAAAGAAAACAAGAAGTTTTATCACATTCTCTTTGTACACACATTTGAGACGGTCAAATCTACAGCTGCTCAGCCTGGTCATCTGGAAAAGAAAGATGGTCCACTAAATAAATTCACAGAGTAACAGACATAACATGTATTGTCTATGGAAAACTTGTAGGAAATGTGAAAATTAGATGGAGAAAGAACTTTGCGACGAATTGCCGGTCAATGTAAAGGGCCCTTTATGAATACATAAGCAAAACAGACTGAGCCATGGGAGATTTTAACAGAAAAAAAACGTAAGAAGAAAGATGTAAACATCTACTTTGCAGAACACAATAAATGGACTGTTCCTTCTTTACTCCTCCTCCTGTCGAGGGCTCTGGAGATGGAACTCAGGGCCAGGCAAGTGTCTGCTAGGCAAGTGCTTGGCCACGGAGCTGCATTCCCAGGCTTGACATTTTATTTCTTACAGGAGTTATTCACTTAATAGTGTAACGATGGTTGAATGCTGCAGGAGTGGGTACCTGCTGGCACTTCCAGCATAGACACGTGGGTAGTTAGAGAAAACAGTTCGTTACGAGGAGAGACAGACAAACTTGGAATTGCGTCAGACCTGGACCATAGCCCAACTCCACGACAGAAAGCAGATAGACTCCGAGGACCCTTCATGAGTCCCTTTGTGTGCTGTCTCAGAGGCCAGGAAGTGCCCAGTCTTCCTGTGCATCCTTGTCAGTTAGCCTCTGGAATCTTCTGCTTTACCCTGTCTCCAACTCTCCTACCTCACAAATACTTGCCAAAGGTGGATGCTGCAACAGTGAACTTTGCCCTTCAGAAGAGGGACATCCAACGAGTGAAACATCACCAGCAGGAAGCAAACAAGAGTTTCCCTTCAGAGGTCTACAGCAGGACCCAGGATGGCGGAGTTGCCAGAGCAGGCTGAGGACAAGGTGGAAGGGGAAACAGAGTTAGCAAACAAGAGTTTCCCTTCAGAGGTCCACACCAGGACCCAGGATGGCAGAAGGGGAAACAGAGTTAGCAAACACATAACCTAAGATCAAATGTGGTAAACAATAGATGAGGTGGCTATACAAAATAGAGGATCAAAATATCTGCTTAAACTTGACTGATAGAGCAGACTTTATAGCGGGTTACAGAGGTGGCCAGGCTGTTTAGAGTTCCTTCTGGAATTCTAGAATGTCCTGTATTCATGATGCACCTTATCAAATGACTTAAAACCAAATGGAACTCCAGCTCCAAAGGACTAATGATTCTGTTCTCTGTGTTTGTCTGCACTCATGCATTTATCCATATGCACATAGACAAACATGCACATACAGCTACACATAATTAAAAATAATAAAAATAATTGTTAAAAATTATTTGTAATCACAGGGATATACTACATAAAATGTGAAAACAAGTTAGATGGTGGGAGTTGCGGGGGAAGGATGGGTAGGTACTTTCCAAGTGGGATCTCAGCAGGGTGAACTGAGGTTCAGGGAGAAACTCAGACCCCAGAAGTCAGTAGGCCAAAGAGACATTTAGCAACTGCTGGACCTGGTCCCTGCGGATCAAGCCCAGCCAGAGTGAAGTGGACTCAGGCTGAGCTCTGCGCAGGCGACAACACCAGCCCACACATTTACTCCCAGACTTCTGGAAAGCTGTAGCCTAAATGCCCCAGTCCTGTTTGCAATTGACAAACACTACTGGTGTCCAAGATCATGACCTTCAGAGGGCAGCAGTCCATGACTATGAGGGGAGGAGAAAGTCTCAAAGGAATGTAACTAGAGTAAACTGTGAGGAGGTCATTACCCAGTCATCTAGAAAGGCCTTGGGGACCTGTCTCTCTGAGCCCTGCTTCTGCACTGTGATGAGACCTCAGGGGTTGTGTGAGAAAAGAGATTTAATCCAAGCCTGAGGAAGGGTGCTACTCCAGAAACTTAAATCTTTTCAAGTGCTTTCTGCCCCTCTCCACCAAAGAAAACAACAATGGTATTATTATTATTGTTGTTGTTGTTGTTGTATTGATTTTTATCATGGAAATGAACTAATAAGGGGTTCCAGCCCCCAGGTGTCATGAGCCTTGCTGGGAGAAGAAATTTCCCCAAAGACATAGCAGGACACTTCTCTAAACTAGGTCAGTGCCAAGCGGCTGCCGACTCCTTCCCCACCCCCACCCCAACAACCTGTGAGGAAGATCAGCCTCCCCTCCCCAGTCCACATGCAAGTAACTCTGCAGAGGGCTTTCCAGCCGAGAGTCGCTGGCACTGAGCCAGCAGCAGTGTTTCCTGACCTCTTATTCTCAGCTAAGGTCCGGAGATTTCTCCAGAACCTGCTGTTAACTCAGTGTGCAGAGTAACTGAGGGCTTTTATTCAGTTTAGATGGAGCCTCTAAACAGAACTGTCCAGTCACTCTGAGGTCTGGGTGGACAGAAACTTTGGCTTTGTTTTGAGGTGCTGAGCAGGGTCTCCTATGTACAGCTGAGGATGACTGAATTTTGACCCCGGTGCCTCTGTATCCTAAGCTCTGGGTTACATGGAGGCATCATCCCATGCTGCCTGGTTTCCACAGTTCTAGGCATGGAACTCAGGACTTCAGGAATCAGTTAACAGAGGCCTTGACAGGGCTGCTTTTTCAAGCCTTCATGCTTAGAGTTTGTTAATATACAGAAACAGGCTTGAGTTTTGCTTTTGTTTTGTTTTGTTGCTGTTGTTTTCTTTTGGTTTTGTTTACTTAGCAGCAAGCTTGCTAAAGTCAATAATTTGTTCTTCAACTTACTAGTGAACTGTAATCCTGTATTTCATTTGTTTGTTTATTTTGAGATGATGTTTCTCTACATAGCCTTGGCTGTCCTGGAACTCACTAAATAGACCAGGCCTTGAACTCAGCAATCTGCCTTCTGAGTGTGGGGATCAATGGCATATGCCACCAAACCCAGCTTTCTAGTTTCCTGATAGTATTAGCAAACCCTCTTGGGATTCTCTTACTCATTTCTTTCTTCCTTTTTTTTTTTCTCCTCCTTTTCATGTGGGCTATAGCATCAAGCATAATTTGTAATAGAATGTTAATGGACTTGGGGACATCAGGCATTTTTACATTGACTCTAGCACCAAAAGAGCTTTGCAGACAGGTGAGATATTAGCTGTCTACTTTTTTATTTGTTTTATAGAAAGAAGAAAACTTGTTTACTAATATGATGATGATGATGACTTTTACCACAGAGAGAGTTTGAATTTTGTCAGAAGTTTTTTAGATGTGCAGCCCTGGCTTGAACAGAACACACAATGGAACAGGTTGGTCTCCAGCTGGTGGAGATCTGCCTGCCTTTGCCTCTGCCTCTGCCTGAGTGCTGAATGGGATTAAAGGCCTGTGCCACTATGCCTGGCAATATTGTTATTTTATAAGTCATAACTTTCTAGTTGATTCCCAGGGATCCCCCGGTTCTGTCCTCCCAGTGGTGGAATTACACACACTGCCACATCCAGTGCTTCACATGGTTGGTAGAGATATGAGCTCACTGGTTTGTATCAGAGTAATCATGGCAACTGAGTGGGTAAAGTGCTTGCTATGTAAGCATGATGGCCCAGATTTGGATCAACTAGCTGCCATTCTAGCCAAAAACAGCAGTCTCCACGCTTAGAGAGAAATCCTTTCTCAAAAGGATCTAAGATGGGGAGTCAATGTGGAAGAAACATGAGGCTAACCTCTTATCTATGCATGCGCGCACACACACATACACACACAAACACGGGTAGGTGGGAATACATACACACAAATGTACCATATACATAGAGACACACAGAAATTTTTATTCCTATATTTTTTGTAAAGTTTGCTGAAATCAGCTGACCTGGAGAGAGCAGCATCCCCTCTGAGGGACCCTTTTGAAGAGAGTCCACCTTTTTTAATGGTTTTGGGACTAAGCAGGGTTTCTATTTTTCTTGGATTAGTTTTTCTATGTTGTGTTTTCTTTTCAAAGTGTATTTCCACGTGGTAGGCATTGTGAAATGTTGTTGTGCGTCGTCATGACTTCAGATCTTCTCCTCATTGGTTATTAGCCTTCACCTCTTTTCTCTCACCAATACTTTGAAAGGTATTTCAGCTTTATTCATCATTTCAGAAGAACATCTCCTTACTTCTTTGATATTTCCTGCTAATCAAACATCTTCTAATTCGTTGATATCTGTGGTCCCTTTGATATCTCATATCTTTGATATGTTTCCTAATCTTCACTCACCTGGGAAGGTTGCCAACTTTCTGTTTGGAATTCATCTCCAACTCAATTTAATTGTGTGTTTCAAGACTATAACGTGTATTATTCCAATTTGAAACTTACTAAGGGTTAATTTATGATTCAGGAATTTCAGTTAGTATATGTTCTCATTATATGTTCAAAAAGCATGTGTATTCTATAATTCCCAGATACAGAAACGTTTCCTTTTCTGTCTGACCTTTTAAGTAGTGCTTGCTAACTATATTGCCTGTTTTTATTATTGCTTATTTTTATTTCCCTAAAATAAGGGTTATTCATTACCAAAATTACAAATGGAAATATAAGATCATCCTCCGCTTTGTTTTTAATCTATTTTTCTTTGTATTTATTTTAATTCATATAAATTAAAATTTGAAATTGTTATTTTATAATTTATTTATTTTTATTTTATGTTTATGAGTGTTTGGCTGCCTGTGTATGTTTGCACCATGTGTATTCTTGGTACCTTCACCTGAGAACTGAAGTTATAGATGGTTATGAGCTGCCATGAGGGGCTTGCAATCAAGCTCAGATCCTCTACAAAAGCAGCAAGTGCTCTGAAACATCTCTCCAGCCCTGAGATTCTAATTTGAGAAACATAAAATCTTAAACACTTTTTTGTTTCTTTTGAATGTTTTAATATTTAAAATTTTATTGTAAAGAACTTAAAAATAAAAACTATTATGTAGCAATGTCAAATATTTTATTAATATTAAGTATCTCCTAAGGTATTTTTTTCTTTAAAATGTCCCAGGTTACTTCTAGAAACAAGTGTTTTAGAAGGTTTTTGTTATTAATAAAACCAGTGAGCTGGTTATATGCTGTTACTAACGGTTTTCTGTCTACTGGGGGTCATTCTATGAGTTTGCATACATCACACACACACACATATATGTATTTATAACTTTAAACTTTAAAACACTCAAACCCTTGGTTTGCAGATGAAAATATTAAATATTCTTTATCTAAGAGCTTGCATTTGTACTTTTTGATACAAAGTTGACTGCCTCTGAGATTCAGTGTCATGAAACACAAGGAGATGGCTACTACTTGGATTGTTTAAGGAGCAGTACACAGAGAGAGCAGATCATGGGGGAAGTGGTTAATGTTGCTTAATTAATTAATTAATTAATTAATAATAACCATGATTTATTAGCTCTTGAAAATAAAAGTTAATATCCAAACAAACATTGGACTTCTACTATGTATTTCTAAATACATTAATGATTCACACAGCAGAATGATGAATATTCAAAATAATTTAATATATAACTTGTTCAAAATCAGTGACTTCAACACAAACCAATGACTTACCACTTTTGGTCCATGGAGTGATGCAAGTTTAGTAGACTGTGAACTCAAGAGTAAAGTTATTTTTAACAATGTTTTGGACAGAAGAAAGGACCACACAATGCAGAGGTCTGACTTGCCAGACTAGAGGCCATGGCCATTGTTGAAGCAAATGTTTCACACACCTGCCTCCTTTGCCACATCCAGGTCCCTTCCTCTCCTACTGACCAGGAGCCTTCTGTGAGGAACCCCTCAATTCTCGTAGGGTGAAGCACTCTGTAACTCTCATTCACTTAGAAAACATTTGGTAACAGAGGACCACTTCCTCTTGTCTCTACAGCTCCCTGGACCTAGGGAGGCTGATGAAGCCTTCCATGAGCACCTTTTATGCAGTTGGTCCGTGGCTGGTCTCTTGACTGGTACAGCAGGTTGTACAGTAAGCACTGTGAAACTCCACTCACTTGCAGTACTATCACCATAGCACAAACCTTCTAAGGAGCAGGGGGAAGGAGGCATCTCCCTGAACCATTCTGCAGGAAAGATTGTGTTTATGGCGGGATCGAGAGGACCAGCCTATGATTGGAATGTGCACACCACTGTCCCTAACTCACAAGACAAGGGTCAACAGAAGGACCACACAACATGGTGAGAGTGACCCAGCATCTTTACCCACAGTGGGTTGTTTATGAGGCATTCTTATCTGACAGAAAGTCATCTAGATGGATAAGAGTGTAGCTGTGAGGATAGGAGAAACCCTACTGTCAAGTCTTCCTGTGATGTGTCTGTTTGAAGTGCGCTCTACAGATGATCCTACCTGTACCCAAGGCACACGGAATGATATGTCATCTCCTGTCTAACCTTCGTGGAAAGTCCTCTAAGATGTTTTATAATTATTATTATTACATTTTCTCCCCCTTTTATCTCTCTTCTCACGTGTGTGGGTGTGTATGTATGTTTGTGTGTGTGTGTGTACACGTGTAGGTCAGAAGACAACTTCCTGGAGTTTATTCTCTCCTTCCAGCACATGGGTCTCAGGGACTTAAGTCAATAAGGCTTGATGGCAAGTGTCTTTGTCTGCTAAGCAATCGCATGATCTCTGGAAGCATTTTAAAATATCATATAATAAATGATAGAGTGTGGAGGGAAAGAACAATAGAAAGTTGAAATATGTGCATCTATTTCCGAAAGGTTTCCACTTTGTTCACACTCTTTCTGACTAGATATTCATTTGAAAGGACAGTCATGTCTTCAGGCCTCTGTACTTGGAAACACATAGACTCATACACAGAGAGATACATACCTACATGAGCACACACACACACACCCTGAATGTAAACTTGAATTGAATTAGCAAGGGTCGAGAATCCTTAGCTATGGATTAGAGGCTTTGGCTGTTGTTACTTGCTAAGCAGGCTTGGGATTTGTTCTTGCTTGCCAAGCACGTCATCTAAATAGTTGGCTTAATAAAAAGGCTTGAGAAAGAGTCTTACTTTGAAAAAGAGATTATGATTAAAATTCTTAAAATGGCAGCTCAGTGGGATAAATATTATTATGGAATACATGATTTGGAGAAATTCCTGAATTCATACACTGAGATCTGGTCTAATTAGTAATTGCACACACACACACACACACACACACACACACACACACACACACACATTGTTTGCATAGAAGCAATGGAATGAGAGGCTTACTGAGTACCTGAGCCATCAGTCACTTTTGCTCAAAGCTGGCTAGGAGGGAGAGAGAAACATTATTGGATAATGAGGTTTTAAGAGAGGCCTAGAGATTGTTGGCACTGTTAAAAAAGGTATCTATTGACGTGGGTATCTGCAGACTAATGAATTTTAAGCAATTTTTAAATAGCAAAAGAAATTAGTTCTACATTCCTCAGGACTATTTTTAATAAGCTAGTTCAAAAGCCGATTAAACATGATTTTATGCCCACAGTCACTCCTTTGGTAAGTAAAGCATAAGGTACAGGCATAGGCTTGAGTTCCCCTGGTCCTTCAGATTTAATTTGTAGACAACTGATTGATTGGTGAACATTTGGGAAAAGGTTGTGTTTATGGTGGGATGGAGGGGACCAGCCTATGATTGGAATGTGCACACCACTGTCCCTAACTCACAAGACAAGGGTCAACAGAAGGACCACACAACATGGTGAGAGTGACCCAGCATCTTTACCCACAGTGGGTTGTTTATGAGGCATTCTTATCTGACAGAAAGTCATCTAGATGGATAAGAGTGTAGCTGTGAGGAGAGGAGAAACCCTACTGTCAAGTCTTCCTGTGATGTGTCTGTACGAAGTGCGCTCTACAGATGATCCCACGTGTACCCAAGGCACACGGAATGATATGTCATCTCCTTCTGCCCAAAACATTTCATGCTTCTCCCATCTCTTTTGGCCTTGACATACATCTTTGGCTTATATTTTATAGCTGGGCTGTGTGTGTGTGTGTGCATGTGTGCGTGTGTATGCATAGATCCATGCATGTGAAGATGTGTGCACACACATGCAGAAGCCAAAGACAACCTCAGGTACTATCCACGTTGTGTTTTGAGACAGAGTCTCCCACTGGGTTGAAAATTGTTGGCTGCTCAGAGAGCCCCAGAGATCTACCTGTCTCTGCTTTCCTGAATGCCATACTTAAATCTGCAGATGGGTCAGTCTGAGAGCAGAACTCTCTACTGTATCTAATTTTTTCTCTAGAAATCTCCCTGGATGCCACATACATGCAGCCACACTGCGGGAGGGAAGCTTAGCACAGGGTGATTACAGATCTATTTGCATACTTCTACATGCAGACATCCAGTTAGACCAGCACCTTTTGTTAAAGATGCCGCCTTTTCTCCATTGCATGCTTTTGGTTTCTTTGTCAAAAATCAAGTTTTCTTAGGTGTGCAGGTTTATTTCTGGGTCTTTGACTCAAATCCTCAGTCAAACTGTCTCTTTTTGTGCCAGTACCACTCTGTTTCATTACTATTGCTCTATAGTACAACTTGAAATCAGGGATGGAGATACCTCCAGAAGATCTTTTATCATACAGGATTGTTTTAGCTATCCTGTTTTTTATTTTTCCATGTGAAGTTGAGAATTGTTCTTTCAAAGTCTGTAAAGAATTATGTTGGATTTTTTATGTGAATTGCATTGAATCTGTAGATTGCTTTTGGTAGGAGAGCCATTTCTAATATGTTAATCCCATTGATCCATGAACATGGGATATCTTTCCATCTTCTGATATCCTCTTCGATTTCTTTCTTCAGAGACTTGAGGTTCTTGTCATACAAGTCTTTGACTTGCTTGGTTAGAGTTACACCAAAATATTTTATACTATTTGTGTCTTTTGTGAAGGGTGTTGTTTCCCTAACGTCTTTCTCAGGTTAATCGCTTGTATAAAGAAGGGCTACTGGGTTTTGTTTGTTTGTTTTTTGTTTTGTTTTAGTTAATTTTATATTCAAACACTTTGCTGACGGTGTTTATCAGCCAGAGTAGAGAGAACCACTGTGGTGGTCACTTATGTATATTATCATTTCATCTGTGAATAGAGCTACTTTGATTTCTTCTTTTCCAGTTTCTATTCCCTTGATCCCCATTAGTTATCTTAGTGCACTAGCTAGAACTTCAAGTTCTATGTTGAATTCCTGTGGAGAGAGTAGACAGCTCTGTCTTGTCCCTCCTTTTAGTGAAATTGCTTTAAGTTCTCTCTATTCAACTTGATGTTGGCTATCACCTTTCTGTATATTACCTTTACTATGTTCAGGTATGGGCCTTGTATCCCAACCTCTCCAAGACGTTTATCATGAAGGGGTGTTGGAGTTTTCTTCAAAGGCTTTTTCAACATCTAATGAGATGATTATGTGTTTCTTTTCTTTCAGTTTTTTATGTAGTGGATTACACTGATTTTTGTATTTTGAACCACCCCTGCATCCCTGGGATGAAGCCTACTTGATGGTGGATGATATTTTTGATGTGTTCTTCTATTCATTTTGCATGTATTTTATTGAGTATTTTTAAATCAATGTTCAAAAGGGAAGTTGGTCTGAAAGTCTCTTTTTGTTAGTCTTTGTGTGTTTTAGGTATCTAGGTAATTCTGATACCTAAAACATACAATGTTTGTGTTTGGCAATGTTCTTCTATTTGTATTTTGTTGAATAGTTTGAGGAGTGTTGGTATTAGGTCTTCTTTGAAAATGTCATAGACTTCTGTGCTAAAACCATCTGGCTCTGGTCTGGTTTTCGTTGGAAAATTTTTAATGACTGTTTCTATTTTCTTAGAGTTATAAGACTATTTAGATTATTAATGTGGTCTTGATTTAACTTTGGTAAGTGAAATCTATCAAGAAAATTATCCATTTCTTGTAGATGTTACAGTTTTGTGGAATACAAGCTTTTTTTTTCCCCCAGAGCTGAGGACTGAACACACAGGGCCTTGCACTTGCTAGGCAAGCACTCTACCACTGAGCTAAATCCCCAACCCCCAACCGAGTACAAGCTTTTGAAGGAAGTTTTAATGATTCTTTTTATTTCCTCATTGTCCGTTGCTATGTCCCCTTTTTATTTCTGATTTTGTTATTTTGGATACTATCTCTCCGCCTTTTAGTTAGTTTGGCTAAGGGTTTTTCTATCTTGTTGATTTTCTCAAAGAACCAGCTTTTGTTTTAGCTGATTTTTTTGTGTTGTTTTCTTTGTTTCTAAATTATTGATTTCTGCCCTGAGTTTGATTATTTCCTGCCATCTACTCCTCTTGGGTGTGCTTGCTTCTTTTTGTTCTAGAGCTTTCAGGTGCACTGTTAAGTTGCAAGTATGAGATTTCTCCAATTTCTTTATGAAGGCACTTAGCATTTATGAACTTTCCTCTTAGCACTGCTTTCATTGTGTCCCATAAGTTTGGGTATGTTGTGGCTTCATTTTCATTGAATTCTACACAGTCTTTAATTTATTCATTTCTTCGCTGACCCAGTGGTCATTGAGTAGAAAGTTGTTCAGTTCTCATGAATTTGTAGGTTTTCTGTTGTTTCTATTATCGTTGAAACCCAGCTATAGTCCATGGTTGTCTGATAAGATACAAGGGATTATTTTAGTCTTCTTTTATCTGTTGATATTTGCTTTGTTATGGAGTATGTGGTCAGTTTTGGAGAAGGTTCCTTGTGGTTCTTTTGTGTTTGGGTGAAATCCTCTGTAGTTATGTGTTAGGTCCATTTGACTCATGACAATGGTTAGTTTCATTATTTCTCTGTTTTGTTTTTGTCTCTTTGACTGCCCATTGGAGAGAGTGTGGTGTTGAAGTCTCTCAATCTTGATGTGTGAATTTCGATGTGAGATTTAAGCTTCACGAATGTTGGTGCCCTAGCATTTGGGGCATAGATGTTCAGAACTGAGGTATCATCTTGGTGGATTTTTTATTTGATGAGTATGAAGTGTCCTTTCCCATCTTTTTTAAAATTTTGGTTGAAATTCTATTTTATTAGATATTATAATGGCCACTCCTTCTTGTTTCTTGTGTCTGTTTGCTTGGAAACAACCTTTTTCTAGCCCTTTACTCTGGGGTAATGTTTGTCTTTGTTGCTGAGATGTGTTTCTTGTCTGCAGCAAAATGGTGTATTCTGTTTTTGCCTCTTCTCTGTTAGCCTGCATAGTTTTGGGTGAAATTGAGTCCATTGATAATGAGAGATATTAATGACCAATGACTTCTGTAATTTTGATGTTTGTTGTGATAGTGTGCATGTGTGTGGGTGCACTTGTGTGTGTGTATACGTGCGTGTGTGTGTGTGTGTGTGTGTGTGTGTGTGAGTGTATGTGTAATTCCCATCTTTTGATATTGCTACAGTGGAGTTATTTATTTCCTGTGTTTTCTTGGATGTAGTTAACCTCATTGGGTTGTAGTTTTTCTTATAGTATCTTCTTTAGAGCTGGGATAGAGGAAAAATATCGATTAAATTTGGTATTGTTACAGAATATCTTGCTTTCTCCATCTATAGTGATTGTAAATTTTGCTGCCTATCATAGTCTGGGCTGGCATCTGTGCTCTCTTAGGGTCTTCAAGATATCTGCCTAAGCCCTTCTGTCTTTTAAAGTCTCTGATAAGAAGACTGGTATAATTCTAATAGATCTGCATTTATATGTTACTTAGCCTTGCATCTTTCACTATTTTTTCTTTGTTCTGTACATTTAGCATTTTGATTATTATGCAGTAGAATGTAGAAGTTTTTTTTTTTTTTCTATTTTGGTTCATTTTATTTGGTGTTCTGTAAGCTTCATGTACATTTATAGGCATCTTTTTCTTTAGGTTAGGAAAATTTTCTTCTCTGATTTTGTTGATGATATTTTTTAAGCCTTTGAGCTGGGAATCTTTTCCTTGTTCAATTTTTATTATTCTTAGGTTTGGTCTTTTCATAGTGTACCAAATTTCCTGGATTTTTCTTGTGTTAGAAACTTTTTTTACTTTTCCTAATTCTGAATCATATTTTTAATTAATTTTTTATTTTTTATATTAGTTACAGTTTGTTCACCTTGTATTCCAGCTGCACCCCCCCTTCCTAACTCTCTCCCAATCCCACCCTCTCTCATCTCCTCCCTGCCCCTCTCTAAGTCCACTGATAAGGGAGGTCCTCCTCCCCTTCCATTGAAACTTTTTAGATTTAACATTTTTTGAGCACTCCCAGTTTACTTAAATAGCTTTAAGCAGCTTCTCAAAATATTCACAAATCTGGTTTTGCACACATATGAAGAAGAGGGAAATACTAAGAAAGATTATCTGAGCCACATATAGGTGTGTTTCTATGGTGATTGTAAAGCCAATCAGGCTGACAATGAAGAATGACCACACCTGATTAAAATTCAGAAGCCAATACATTTGTCGTTACCTCTCTGGCATTGCTCTGGGACCATCAACATCAATATTTTTCTAAACCTCTTTCCTAACTACAGATTGCTGAGGAAAGGCCAGAGCTCGCTGATCCCAGGGGGCTGCTGCCACCTGGCTGCCTCAGCTACACTCACAGAAAGAAAGGGTGTTGAATGCATCTTCGAGTGCACATCTTATGCTCATGATGTTCACAGCACATGCTGTGCCCTTGAATGAAGGAAAACCACTGATCAAAATGAGTTTAAGGAGGTCTTAGAAATCTCTGATGCTGTCCCTGCCATGGAGCAGAAGTATACAGAAACCACCTGGGATTGTTTCAAAGTAAGCTGTTTGTCTTTATTTGTTTCCTCTTGTATATTAGCCAGAATTCATCAAGTTTTAATCTCAAAGTCTTTTGTACTGCAGTTATGTTCTGGAATAATTCCTTGCTCATTCATTCATTGGGCTGCACAGAACATCTCACCCATATCTCATCCTTTTCCATTCAGCCCTGCATTTTGGATGGGTTCCTTGTACCACCATGATGGACTCAGCATATTTCTTCAAATGTCACAGGCAGTGAGAAAATACAGTGAGAAATCAGCTTGCTCTCTTTGATGAATGTCACATAAACATGAAGATGGCTTTTGTGAGAATTGATGCCAAGAGGAAGAATGACTCCAGGAATCTGCAGAGTTCTTCAGAGCACCGATTTCTTCCCACTATGAGTTACTGAAAACTGACAAAGATGGTTCCCTCAAGAAGAGGGTACAAGAGTAACTCAGATCCTGTTTCCACACCGAAGCAAAGTCGGAAGCTCATTCCCAAACATGAAAATGTTTCCAGGCTTTGCATCTATGATTTATCCAGACTCTGGAGGAGTTCTAGCTCACATATTCATTTCCCTGCTGGCCACGTGTGCACGCACTGGGCCCAAGGGTTCCAAGTTTCCAAAGCCATTTTAATAACTGGGGCTGTGATTGCTTAAGCACTTGAGGGGGGAGCACCAGACTATTAGCGTCCGTGCTGGCTTCACAACTTGTAAATTAGTGTCAATAGTGAATTTTGTAGCACCCAGTTTTCAAGAAACACATAGTGCTCTTAGATTTATAAATCACGTATGTATACATGCACACATATCTGTATGTATGCACACCCACATGAGAGCACATGCATATAGCAGTCAGAAGACAACACTGGATGTCTTCCTCAGTTGCTGGGTCTACCTTATTGAGACCGAGTCTCTAACAGTTAAAGTCTCTAACTGAAGCTGGCGTTCACCCATTAGGCTTGATTGCCGGCAACCACAGATATATCCACCGCAGGGCTTGGATTATAGTCACCCCACCACACCTGGCTTTTCTCATGTGTTATGGATCTGAGCTCACATCTTCAGGCAGTGTGCAAGCAGTATGCCACCTGATAGCCATCTCCCCAGTTCAGTATCAAGTTAGTGAAACATTTTTCTAAGCAGAAGTAAAATGAAGCCATGAGAGCCATTGAGCAGGAAATCCCTGTGAAACAGAAGGCATTTGCCCCTACCAAAATATCTGCTATCCCTTCACCCACCATGCTCTTTCTCCAAGAGCAAGCCCTGTGACTGAGGCTTGGCTAGCAGACCTGAGACTGACAGATTTCACAGTGTCACAGTACCATCACCAAGAGTGTCACAGTACCACCATCAAGAGTGTCACTGTACCACCATCAAGAGTGTCACTGTATCATCATCAAGAGTGTCACTGTATCATCATCAAGGGTGTCACGATACCATCAAGAGTGTCACTGTACCACCATCAAGAGTGTCACAGTACCACCATCAAGAGTACCATAGTACCATCAAGAGAGTCACAGTACCACCATCAAGAGTGTACCATCATCAAGAGTGTCACAGTACCACCATGAAGAATGTCACTGTACCATCATCAAAAATGTCACTGTACCATCACCAAGAGTGTCACAGTACCATCAGGAGTGTCACAGAACCATCACCAAGAGAGTCACAGTACCACCATCAAGACTGTCACTGTACCATCATCAAGAGTATCATAGTACCACCATCAAGAGTACCACAGTACCACCATCAAGAAGACCTTTGTGAAGCCAACTGAGAACCAACAGTTCTTATTTTAGCAGGGACATTAACACAAATATTAAATATCCACCTAATTTTGGTCAACTCCTGCTCCCAGCATTCAGAACCATTTACCAATGGTTCATGTATGATGCTCACCATTGAAAACTTCTCTGACTCCTGCCAAAAAGGAGGTCCTAGGCTCTGGAGATGCTCATAGGTGGGATAAACAGAAGCAATAGCTGTGCGGAACACTGTGGCCACATACTTCCTTCTTCTAGGCTGACTGCTGGTTTAACTTTATTTTTTCCCAGTGCTACATTTAAAGATGTGGATGTATGTACTGTTTCCAAGACTTCTGATAAAGTTCCCTTGGTGCTGCATTGGTTTATAGAAGCCAACATGGAGCCATCACACTACACGGTTTCTGTACCCACCTAATCAATGCTTTACAACCTGCTCTCCTAACAACCAACACATTCATGTCCACTCTACTCAGGGACTTTTTAAAAATGTTCTACATGAGCTCATTTAGTTCTCACAACAAGCCTATGTAAATGAAGTGGTTATTATCTCTGTTTTACAGACAAGACTATCCACTGCTGCATGAGGTGAAAATGAACTGCTGGGCACCTTACCAGAAATCCTGGGCCCAGAGTTACCAATGTCTTCCCAGAGGCCTTCATAAATGTGCCTCCTGGTAGAGGGTACAGTTCCAACAAGCTTGTAAACAGCAGCCTGGCGCAGCAGCTCACTGGGTAGTGTGCTTGTCTGCTATGCACAGATGCCTGTGTAAACTGTGTATGGTGGCATATTCTGAAATTACAGCCCTTGAGAGGTAGAAGCAGGAAAATCAGGCCCCCAGCTTCAGGATTGACTACGCAGTGCGCTGAAGGCCAGCTGGGCTCTCTGAAGCCCTGTCCCCAAACCAAATACTCAGTTACACATAGAGTTTAGCATTTCTCTTCAGTCTTCAGTGTTTTGCTTCATCATGATCATGTCGATGGTATGCTTCCTCCGTCCCCTTCTGGGGAGCTTTCTAAATATATGATTTTTCTCATAATTCAAGAAGACTCTCTGTTTTGACATTAATTTCTAAGCTTGCCTCAATTTGGAAAATAGCCAAATTTTCTACTTGTTACTTTATGTTTTGTCTTAGGTATTTGTTACTGTTGCTGTTGTTTGCTTGTTTTTGAGATAAAGTCTCATGTAACCTACGCTGGGCTAGACTATAGGCACAGCTGGAGCTAGTGTTGGCCGCCTGCTCCGTCAGCCCCCGCTTCCCCAGAGCAGGAAT
The DNA here is from genome assembly GCA_010120015.1 of Rhombomys opimus. Taxonomy (NCBI): domain Eukaryota; kingdom Metazoa; phylum Chordata; class Mammalia; order Rodentia; family Muridae; genus Rhombomys; species Rhombomys opimus. The sequence continues at coordinate 6,504,463 of REGO01000054.1, read as the reverse complement.
TACAGGTGTGTATCAGCTTCCACCTCATGGATCTTTATTTTCTAAACTGAATATATTTAAATTTTATTTTTACGTTAAATCATGCCACATATATTACCAGTCTACAAAAGAGCTCTACATTTAGGCATTAATATTTGTTTTATTTTATTTTATTTTTATTTTGTTAATTTTCAAGACAGGGTTTCTCTGAGTATCGCTGGTTTTTCTGGAACTCTGTATATCAGCAGGCCTTAAATTCAAAGATCTACCTGCCTCTGCCTCTGGAGTGCTGGAATTAAAGTCACAAGCCACCACCAAGTGATGTGGTATTAATATTGTTATGGTTTATATTCTTTAACTATTTAATCCAGATGCAAAACATCCTCATGAATATGCATTACTGGTTCTGTTAATGATAATACTTGACAGCAGAACCTCAACTGCTCTTCTGTATAGGAGCGATGTGCATTTTAAATACTGTAGACTTTAAGCATTGAAATGTTCCCTAGAGTGCAGTGGAAGACGTAGAAGAGGGTCGGGGTGTCCACTGCAATGAAGAGCCGTGGAACAGTGTTAAGGGGCTCAGGGCGAGGCCAAAATAAAAGACAGTGTCAGGTGAAATCACACAGAAAGCACATGGATGCAACTTAGCAGGGGCTAAGACAAAAAGACCACTACAGTGTCCAGTCTAACCACGACAGGTCCAGAGATGGTAAGCACTGTTCCAATTCTTGAAACCCACCCAATTTCAATCACTCCAGATGAAAGTGTGATTTTTCAATAAGCATATCTTAGTATGATAAGATAATTTTATAGAATAAGAAAGCACAATACTTGGCAAGTTGAAAATGCTCAGTATTTATGAGCACCAGTGAGTAGACTGGTTTGGAAGGAAATGGGAAAGGTGGGAGGTGGAGTCAGTTAGTCAGGCCAAGATCTCTCTGAAGGGAGAGAGAGAATGTGAAGCTAAGGCCAGTGTGGTCCTGAGTGTGGACACACTTCCTAAGAAGTATTGTAAGACCTGGAGTCTCACTGCTCAGGATCGCGCCCTTCCCAGGAACGCTCACAGACCACAGCTCGATGCAAAAGCAAGAGGTTTTATTGCTATTGCGATAGGGTCACCCCTCCAAAGATAGGAGACGACCCTGAACATGCAAAGCACAGGGTTTTTATACCTGAAAATCAGGTCACTTTTGCTCTATAGTTACAGCTGGTTGTTTCTCAGAACAGTTCACCCCGCCCTTCAAGAGCTCTCTGCACCTGGCTTCAATTCAAATAACCACAGTTGTTTTTCTCTCATTCCCAGGTGGTCCCTCAGTGTCAGCAGGACATCTGGTTCATCTGATCAGCCAAAGACAAATCAGGTAACAGGCTCTGAGGAGAGGCTGGTAGACATGGTCAAAGAGCAGGCAGGCATGGGTTCTGTGCATGCCGCTCTTCGGGAGAGAGTGGCTTACTTCACATAGTTTATGGCAGGTCTTTTTAACTCTCCAAGAAAACGTTCTGGAAGTCATGATGCATGTTGGCTTTAGTTCTTTTCTGAAGTTTCTCACACACTATTTTTTCCCAGTAAACATGTAACTTTGTGATATGAGGTGGAAATATTGGGGGATAATCTTAAAAGCTCAAGGAAATGTTAATTAAATTATTTATCATAAGTATGAAAGGAAGAACTCAAGGCATGACATGAATGTTCCAAGGACATCTACAGAGACAAAAGGATCAAGGCACAAGCAGCTTTGAAGCAACAGGACACAAAGAAGGTGGCTGTGATTGGAACAGAAGTATCAGTGGTAGAAGAAGGAAGCCAGACAGTTTCATCATGGCATTTACAAGATTGTCTAAAAGGGTGCCATCCAGGACCAGGCCAAGCAGACGCTGTTTCAGAATGAGAGAGCAAATGTGCGTTGACAAGTCATCGATGGATTAGACAAGGTGCGAGGACAGCTGGTCTGGGGGCTGGGTGGCATAGGCGCATCTGCATTTGCTCTTGGATACTCTTGTGCTTGCAAAGATGGCTCCTTGCAGAGAGGCATGGCAGTTGCTCAGGAGCTTTTGCCGTTTTGGTAAGGTATCCAGAATGGGGATGACAGGTAGTGCCAGGCTTAGGAATAACCCTGTTCTCAACCTGATTTTACTCAATGTGTTCTAAATTTTACTCAAATGATAACATTTGAAAGTATTCAAGCATTTTCCCTTCAACTTTTTTGCTTGTGTGTTTACCTGGGTGCAAGTGTGTGTGTGTGTGTGTGTGTGTGTGTGTGTGTGTGTGTGTATGTGCAGAATCCAGAGGTTAATGTCTAGAATATGTGTGTGTGTGTGTGTGTGTGTGTGTGTGTGTGCAGAATCCAGAGGTTAATGTCTAGAATATGGTCCCATCCCTCCACCATGTCCCTTGGGTTTTGAGTCAGGTATCATGTAGGTAGGAAATACATAGTGGCTTTGTTTTCTGAACAGAGAGGGTAGGATGGAACTTGAGAAGTCAGTGTGTCCCGCCTCCCTCCCCGGCCTGTGCCGCAAACCACACAGCTGACCCTGTGCTGATCACTCCTCCTCCCTGCCAACAATCTCTCACATATTTTCTTGCAAGCAATTCAATACTTCTTTCCACTGACTCACACAGCTCCCTCTGGCACACCGAACAGAGGCCAGACTAGAATAGCTTCGACGCTGCCTGGCAGTCAGCTGCCTCCCACACTGTCTCAGAGCAGTGCTGCCCAGAAAGCCGAAGACAGACTGGAACCGGGACATCTGAAACAGCGTTCCGAGCCCACAGCTCACAGAAGGCAAATCCTCAGCACATTTGACTGTGCATATCAGGGGTGGGAACAACTGTTAATTGTCTACAGAGTGTAAAAATAGAATTTGGCATGGTGTTGCTGAAGAAATGTGTCTGCAATTACAAAAACATGTGTTCTCTCGGAGGGCAGGCTGTTTGCATTCTTCCCACTGCAGTGAGATCAGCCTTGACTTCTCTCCCCAGCCCCACTGAGCCCTAGCAGAGAGTGGGAACTTGGGTCAGTCAGCTCAGTTCAGCTGGCTTCTCTTCCTAGGTAGAGACTGGTTCTGCTGTGGTAATCTTTTCCTAGCCCCAGCTCAAAAACTGAGTTAGGCGGGAAGAGCCAGCTCAGCGTGGTTCATCAACAAATGGCAGACCCTCTCTCCTACGGCCATCCTTCCAGGTCTTGACCTGCATTCCGAGGGGCAGCTGTGGGGGAAGGGCATCACTGCCACAAGCTGTGGCTCGAGAGAAGGGAAGAAGTACTCTTGTGCCGGCACAGAACCCGACCCCTTCCCAAAGAGCCACAGGTTCAGTGAGAGCCCCTCAGAAGTAAGCTGGACAGTAACAACGGAAGACATGGGACATTGCACCCTGCACTCCACATACGTGTACGTATATGCATGCACACTTAAACACGTGTATACCACACACACAGGGGGGAGGTGAGGGAGGGGAAAGAGAGGGGAGAGGAGGGGAGAGACTACCTAGAAGTCATTGTGCAAACATTGGCAGAGAAATAAGACATGAGCTAGTAAAGCATGTTCCCGAGTCCCTGGGGGTGGGAGAGAGAGCAAGGACAGCCTCCTCTGTCTCAGCCCCTGCTGGGAAGGTGCAGCACTTTCCAGAACAGCACCACATGTTTCCTGCTCCACCTAGGACTTATGCACAGCATTAGACACACACGCTTCTGTCCTCAGTGCTGCTTTTTCTGCTAACTCTCCCGGCACGCACAGTGGGTATATAGGGAAATGGAAGCTCAGATTTTCCATCGATCCAGCCATATGCTGTTACGTCTGTAAAAGCAGAAACCATAGCTCTAATTGCTGGTTGGTTTCCAACATGAGGGAAGCCATCAGAACAAATGGAGGCAAGGGACTCACGTGCCGCTCTTCCGGGGATCACCACCTCAACCACCTCTAAGGGGGACCCTAGCGGGAAACAAGCAAACAGGAGCCACCGAGCAACTCCTGCCCACAAGAAACTTCAATTTTTTTTTAAGAATAAAATATTCTATGCCCCCCAAGCAAGCAAGCAAGCAAGCAAACAAACAAATAAACACTCTTCAGATTATTTCTGAAAACAAAATTAGGAAAGTCTAGATAAGAAAATTCAAGATTTTCCACAGTGCTAATCCAATGTAAATACTGATCAATTGCCATCAGTATGAAGAGAAAATGGTGTCAGAAGAACGGATAAAGAAAACTGTAGATCAACAAGAGGTTCTGAGCTCTGAAAGGGCTCACATTTCTCACGGGTCCATGAGGGAGACTGTAGAAAAATGAACACAGTTGATTAGAAAGTACGCTTCTAAATTAGAAAATGATTTTAAAATGTCAAGTCGGTGTTTCAGTCATCAGCTTCTGAACTGCTGCTGGGTCTGGCTGAATTGTGTAGGGGTGTGTGTGTGTGCGTGCACGTGGAGGCCAGCCTCCTACCTCAGGTGTGGCTGTCTTCCTCTATCATTCCCCACATTGTTTTTCTGAGACATTTTCCTCTCAGAACCTGGTACTCTTTCTGCTGCGCTGGCTGGCCAGCAAACCCCAGACATGCTCCTGGATCTGCTTCTGCGGACACTGAGTTTCCAGGCATGTGTCATCTTGCTTCAGCTTCTTCTGTGGGCCCTGGGGTCTTCAGGTACTGGGTACTCACTTGAAAAGCAGAATCTTTACTCAGCTGAGCCATCCCACCATTCCTGTGACACGTAATATTTGTAATGCTTTCAGATTCAAGAAAGCAATGACCTTATTCCAATAAACACACACACAGCACATGGTGTGAGTCAGTGTGTGCGTGCTTTGAACTGAACAGTCACACAGGCAGGGTGCTTGTTCTGCTGTTTTGGTGAGAGCTGCGTCATCTCCCAGTCAAGGCCCGTCTAGAGCAGAGATGGAGTCTAAGTCACACTGAGAATGGAAGTGCTCAGCCTGGAACCAACAGTCTGCTAGGGGAAGGTTTCCACGAGTATTACACTCCTCTGCAGGCTGCAGTGCTCGCCCAGAGTAACTCAGATGTTTCAGCTGCCAGGGAACCAGCACCCCTACTTGTGTGTGTCCGTCACGTGTGCTAAACACCTCCTCTCACACCAGCATTTCTCACCAGTATTGCATTGCCTTGCTGTTGCCAGATTTTATGGTCACAGAAAGCATTAGTAGATTGGGCCAAAAAGCACTCTGACTTTGATTTAATACCAAATCGAACATTGCTTTTCCAAGTGTTTCTACCATTCCAATGATTATTTGGCTTATTTCTGTTTTCATGCTGATTGTAAAAGTTTCCATTTTTTCCAGAAGAGCAGCGGTGTTTGATAACAAATAAACACAGCTCAGACTGGCACAGTCCCACTGTTCAGCTTCCCACAGGCCTCGCTGCCGGAGGAGGCTTTCAAGGCTGAACACTGTGATCCAGCACCCTCTGGACTGCTCTGCTATTTGGGGCATTCAAACAGCCCAGATTTTCAGTTTTTCCAATTTTTCCAATCCCTGTTGGAGTCAATCTATCGTTCTCTGCCAACATCGTAGATTATGTCTATTAAGCTATATCAACATGTACATACACACAGAATATGAACTGTGTAATAAATGACATAAACATAAGCATTATTGTTGCTAATATTCATATCTCTATAGATTCTTCAAGATAAGCAATTACCAGTTACCTTCATTTTATGTCATCCTGCTTTAAGACAGGCTTTCGTGTAGCTGAGCTAAGCTTGAACTCACCATGTGGCTGAAGATGCCACTGAGCTCTGCTCCTCAGGAATCTATCAGTGGAGAGCAGAAGGCTGTAAGGGCCAGTTTAAGTTTAGTCTGTGTGGCACTAATCTGAATTTCTCATATGACTTAGCTAAGCATGGCTGACTTCGCAGATGGGGTGGGGGCTTCAGTCAGCATAAACTTAGACACTGCATGTCTGAGGAGCCCCAGAGTAAGCATGATCTAACCTGTTATTATACAGCTATTTTTGGCAGAATGCCACTTTTGTGTGAGTTCTGTGTAAATGTGGCCTTAACATAAAGGCCTTCACCTTCTCCAGACTGCTAGTGTATCTGTCTGTAAGTCTGCGTGTCTATGTGCATGCATCCTTTGTGGTGGTCTCTGTGTGCCTTTTGGTCTTCTTCTGTGGTGGATAAATGATACCTCGCCTGCCTGAAGCTCTCATGGTCTCTTCAATCTCTTCACCTCCTGTTTCCTTCTCCTGAGTCAGAGAATGCATGTCACAGCCTTCAAGTGCTGGACCTACAGGCGAACACCACCACACCTGGTCTTTGTGATGCTGGTGACTAAACTCAGGGCTCTCTGCATGCTGAGAAAGTGCTCTGTTTATTAAATGAGCTATGTCCCAGCCTCTATTTTAATCTTGTAATTAATAAAATCACTAATACATGAAATACGCTTTGATTATATATTTTCCTGTGTGTTATAACCCAATAGCAACATAGTTGTCTAGGTGTTAAACAATAACTGTGATCTTATTACAAACTCAGTGACAAATCATATTTCTTACTGTCATAGTCCCTATTCAGAAGTCAATTAAGGACAGCAGACATTGAGGTAAGAAAAGACAAACAAGTCAAAGATGCAAAGTCTACAACTGAAGAACTCCTACCAGGAGTCTACTGAAAGCCTAAAGAATGATAGTACAGTGACAAAATAATACCAGGAGTCTACTGAAAGCCTAAAGAATAATAGTACAGTGACAAAATAATACCAGGAGTCTACTGAAAGCCTAAAGAATGATAGTACAGTGACAAAATAATACCAGGAGTCTACTGAAAGCCTAAAGAATGATAGTACAGTGACAAAATAAGAAAAAGAAAACCCACAAAAAGCAAGTTCCGGGAAAACGGAAATTACTACAACACAATAAAGGCAAACATATTCACGTGGAAATAACAAGAATTTGTGTACAACTATTACATTTTAATATGCTTACTCCAGTAAACACAAAAAAACTTGTACACTTAAATGTAAGTTTCTATGTGCAGATCATTTACAAAACATAAGTTTTTGGAATGTTATCACACTTGGCTAAAATGAATATACACTCTTTTAAAATGTGCCTTATTTTATGAAGTTAACCTTTTTCTGTGGCTTACATACTTTTTCTTATTAGTTACATTATATGTTTTTATATTCCATGTACAACAGATGTGTATTCTTGAACAGAAATGTGCTGGATTGGCTAAGAATTCTACAGCTCTGGATCAGATGTGGAGTCAGTCTTTTTCTTGCTGGAGTTTCCATCTTGAGTGTCACAGCCTCTCCTAGTCTGCCCGTGGCCTCCAGTGTGAGAGGTGAAATCCCAGGGTGGTGTTGCAGGAGGAGGGGAATAGAAACCTGACCCCTGAAAAGGAAGCTAAAAGTAACCCTACTTTTCTCATTCTTGACTATCTGAAGCTTCTCATATAGTGATGACACAAACTTGATTAGCACATCTAGGGAACTCCTGTGGGAACAGGAAAGTAAAATAAAATGATGAGACCTATGCATAACTACAGAGAGCCCCAGATGGCATCCTGAAGCTGCCTTCATCAGGCCAAGACTTCCTGTGTCTTTGACACTCATGCTGAGTAACAGTCTGTTTAAGAATAAAGTGAGTGTTCAGACAGTGCAGGCTTCATGGAGAGCATCTAACTGGGAATCAGAGCTATGCAACTGTTCAGCAGTTCTTAGAAACTTGCTGTGTCTAAACACTGAATGATACAATTTTTAAATTGACTTTACAATTTGTGTTTTAGGCAAAGATCCAGGTACCATTATTGTCCTCAGTGCAGTTCCCTTCAGGCACATCACTCCTTTTTAACTCAAACTTATTTCCCAGAACTATTTTCATAAGAAAAAAAATCCTCAGCATCCCTCATAGATCTTAATTAAATCAAGTGTCTTTTGACAGTATACCAAAGATTTTTCTAAAATGAAAACACACAGAGAGAGATACACAGAGAGACACAGTGAGAGACACACAGAGACAGACAGAGAGAGAGACAGACAGAGAGACAGAGAGAGAGAGACAGAGAGAGAGAGACAGAGAGAGACACAGAGAGAGAGACACACACAGAGACACACAGAGACACAGAGAGAGAGAGACAGAGAGAGAGAATAAGAATTGACGTTGGTTGTTGGTGGGTAAAGCCAGCAACAGAACCTGCTGCCATCTGAGTTTCTGCCACTCAGTTGCCATGGAATAATCTTTAACAGGCCTAAAGGAAGGCTTCCTGTATTCCCTCAGTTACCCTGCTGGCTGCTCTATTATCTTTGTACATGTGTGTATATGTATAGGCATATACATTATTTTTTAAATAAATGCATTTTTATAAAGTTTGTCTCACAGGTGGCTGAGACCCAGTCCTGCCAGTATGGGGTCTTTTTTATCTATAGAGAAGTACAAAATTAACTATTGCTATTTGAATGTACTTTTTTAATTTGAGGGTGGTGGATTCCATTACAATTTAAAGCAGAACGGAGTTCAGCCTTTCGTGGCAGGGTATTAGGAGCCAATATTTTCTCCAACTCAAAGACCAAGTGTTTATTATGAGAATACACAGTTATGGGTATAGCAACATATAGAGACGGATCACAGTTAAGGCAGAAATGGGTTTTAGGATGTTTATATTCCCATTGATTACTAGATATTCCTGGTACCTCTCTTCACTTCCACCATTTTCCCATTCATGCCAAGACAGAAATAGGTGAAATGTCATAGAGCCCATGGGTCCAGGCTTTGAAGTTTCTGGGCCTGTATAAACTTGCAAGGATGAGAGTCCCTGCTCAAATGAGTGGGTGCTCATGGGCACTGGGAGAAAGAGCATAGGCACATGCTTAAATGAACCTCCCATGCTGTGTCTCGGAGATAAACTCAACCACTCCGAGGGTACTAAGACTGGAACCAGCTCCCAGATACCAGCCCTACCAGCATGCCTCTCAGTGACAAATTCTCTAGCAGTGAATAGGTGTGTCCACCCCAAGATACTCTTCAATAATGAGATTTTCCTTGAAGAAAAGTCATCTGTTAACCTGTTAGCATGCCTCAGCTGCTCAGCGGGCAACAGGACTCTCAGGGAAGGATAGGCAGGGCGGCTCTAGACAGGCTTGGATCATGGACTGAAGGTAAGGTGGAAGGAAACCTTAGGTGAGCAATTCATGAACACCATCACCCCGAGGAAGTGCTGGCTGGCACAGTGTCACATGATTGAGTGTGACCAGAACAAATAGCTGGCTGGCACAGTGTCACATGATTGAGTGTGACCAGAACAAATAGCTGGCTGGCACGGTGTCACATGATTGAGTGTGACCAGAACAAATAGCTTACTCTCATGAGGGAGGCCAAGAAAAGAAACAGTCTTTGGAGTGTCAGAGGTAAAATGTGCAATGATAACGCTGCAACACCCAAGTCCATTAAGGCCCTAACCAGACACTGTAAGATGGCTAAGTCCCAGTGCCTAACTTTAGAGATGGATGTCCTGCAAAGCTGGGGAAGATCAACAGATCAAGACACAGGAAAGCACCACATCTGCTGGAGCACGCCAGTAAATGGACGACCGTCACGGCAGAAGCATCACTGAAGGTATGAGGTGAATAAACAGTGGAGGGTCTACCCAGTAGACCTTGCCGCTGAGGACAACCCCCGCAGTCAATGTGCAGGGAAGAAGGAGAGAGAGCCTGTTGTAGTGACCATTGTGGAATTATCATTTCTTCATAAAAACAACAACACAGAACTATTAGAAGAATGTGTTTTTGTTTTAATCCCAAGTGTGGGGATATAGGGCTTCTTGGGACTGTCTGCAGCAGCTGACTATAATTTGCCTCTTGCTCTAGCAGAGGCTTGCATGGCTTTGCCAGCTGCAGATAGTTCCTGTGATTGTGTGATATTTGGAATCCTGGAAAGGTTTCAGAGGATACACAAATGCTAGAGCCCTAAGAGGCAGGGGCAGTAGTTGTTGGTTGTTTAGGGAGGTTGGGTTTGGCTGGCTAGTAGCTGTGGTCAAAGAAGAAATGAAAGGAAAGAAATTAGATTTAGGGATTTTTCTAATCTCTCAACCCTCTATTCTTGTTTCTCTCCTATCCAGTGTTAGTGGGTAAAACAGGGATGGTGGTAAAGTGTGGGAAACAGAAGAATGCACAGCGCAGCAAGGACCCTGTTGCAAAGAGAAAGCAGAGAGCTGGAAAAGCAATGTGTAGCTCACCTTGGATACAAAACTTTTTACTTCAAAGGACATTTCTAGAAAACACTGATTGTTGGATTCAGATTCTTGTACTTAGTGAAAGAAACACTGTTGTTTTTATATAATTGAAAACTGTGTATGTGTACATGTGTGTTTCTGTGTGTGCAGCATGTGTGTGTGTGTGTTCGTGTGTATATGTGCATGCATGTCCAGGTCTCAGGTCATCCTTGGATGGCGCTCCTTAGGTGCTGTCCACCTTGTTTTCTAAGATAAGGTCTCTCACTGCCCTTGAACTTCTGACTGGACACAGCTGGCTGCTCAATGGGGCTCTCTTGAGTTAGACTCACAGAAGTGTGAGCCATCATACCTGGCCTTTTTATATGGATTTCTGTAAAGTCAGATCTTTATATTCACATAGTAGGTCCTTTATCAACAGGGCCATCTCCCCACACCCTCTGCCATGCTTTATTCAAGTTTTTTTTTTTTTCAAACAGAAAATATTATTGGTACCTGAGTGGGAAAAAATACTAATTTGAAGAAAGGGAAGCCATGTACAAGCTCAGTGATATGCAGAGACTGATCGGGGTCAAATACATGTTTGCTCAATGGTGCAGCCTAATGTCAGCAGGGCACTCAGGGAATACAGATGGTGGGTATCTAGGACATTTGGCACAGGCTGTTTATGAGCTGGGAAGTGTCTAGAATATAAGTACAGAGAAGGGAATAATGGATGAAGGTGAGATGGTGTGGTTGTTATAAACTATGATGAAAATCCTAACTGTTCTATTTTACCAATAAAGACTCAGCAGCCAGATGCTGGGCTGAAAACCTGCTAGCTCAGAGAGGCGGAGAAGGCAACCAGCTACCTTCCTTCTCAGCTCAGGTCTGGATGGAAAAAAACCCAAGGGCTCACTAGGTCAACTGACAGCCCAGGAGGAAAAAGCCAAAAACCCCAGGGCTGAAGGCTTGTTAGTTCAAAGCCCCAAAAGTCAGGAAGCTGAGGACCTGAAGCCTATTTTCGAAAGCCAGAGCTTGAGCTAAAGTTGTCTTATTCTTTTTCTTCTTCTTCTCCACGCTGTCTTAAATAAGCCTCAACTCAAAGTCCCTCCTACTCTTTAATCTCTGTCAGCTGGTTTCTTATTCCACCTGGGATTAACTTTATTAAATCCTGTGTGCAGAGATCTCTTGGATTAAAGGTGTGTGATAGGGATGAGTGAACCACACTGTAATCACCTGTTTATGATAAACAGAGAGTTCTTGGATTAAAGGTGTGTGATAGGGCTAAACCACACCAAACAAGAAACAGGGTT
>REGO01000054.1:6414947-6493001 GCA_010120015.1 Rhombomys opimus | reverse complement strand
ATGATTTTAAAATGTCAAGTCGGTGTTTCAGTCATCAGCTTCTGAACTGCTGCTGGGTCTGGCTGAATTGTGTAGGGGTGTGTGTGTGTGCGTGCACGTGGAGGCCAGCCTCCTACCTCAGGTGTGGCTGTCTTCCTCTATCATTCCCCACATTGTTTTTCTGAGACATTTTCCTCTCAGAACCTGGTACTCTTTCTGCTGCGCTGGCTGGCCAGCAAACTCCAGACATGCTCCTGGATCTGCTTCTGCGGACACTGAGTTTCCAGGCATGTGTCATCTTGCTTCAGCTTCTTCTGTGGGCCCTGGGGTCTTCAGGTACTGGGTACTCACTTGAAAAGCAGAATCTTTACTCAGCTGAGCCATCCCACCATTCCTGTGACACGTAATATTTGTAATGCTTTCAGATTCAAGAAAGCAATGACCTTATTCCAATAAACACACACACAGCACATGGTGTGAGTCAGTGTGTGCGTGCTTTGAACTGAACAGTCACACAGGCAGGGTGCTTGTTCTGCTGTTTTGGTGAGAGCTGCGTCATCTCCCAGTCAAGGCCCGTCTAGAGCAGAGATGGAGTCTAAGTCACACTGAGAATGGAAGTGCTCAGCCTGGAACCAACAGTCTGCTAGGGGAAGGTTTCCACGAGTATTACACTCCTCTGCAGGCTGCAGTGCTCGCCCAGAGTAACTCAGATGTTTCAGCTGCCAGGGAACCAGCACCCCTACTTGTGTGTGTCCGTCACGTGTGCTAAACACCTCCTCTCACACCAGCATTTCTCACCAGTATTGCATTGCCTTGCTGTTGCCAGATTTTATGGTCACAGAAAGCATTAGTAGATTGGGCCAAAAAGCACTCTGACTTTGATTTAATACCAAATCGAACATTGCTTTTCCAAGTGTTTCTACCATTCCAATGATTATTTGGCTTATTTCTGTTTTCATGCTGATTGTAAAAGTTTCCATTTTTTCCAGAAGAGCAGCGGTGTTTGATAACAAATAAACACAGCTCAGACTGGCACAGTCCCACTGTTCAGCTTCCCACAGGCCTCGCTGCCGGAGGAGGCTTTCAAGGCTGAACACTGTGATCCAGCACCCTCTGGACTGCTCTGCTATTTGGGGCATTCAAACAGCCCAGATTTTCAGTTTTTCCAATTTTTCCAATCCCTGTTGGAGTCAATCTATCGTTCTCTGCCAACATCGTAGATTATGTCTATTAAGCTATATCAACATGTACATACACACAGAATATGAACTGTGTAATAAATGACATAAACATAAGCATTATTGTTGCTAATATTCATATCTCTATAGATTCTTCAAGATAAGCAATTACCAGTTACCTTCATTTTATGTCATCCTGCTTTAAGACAGGCTTTCGTGTAGCTGAGCTAAGCTTGAACTCACCATGTGGCTGAAGATGCCACTGAGCTCTGCTCCTCAGGAATCTATCAGTGGAGAGCAGAAGGCTGTAAGGGCCAGTTTAAGTTTAGTCTGTGTGGCACTAATCTGAATTTCTCATATGACTTAGCTAAGCATGGCTGACTTCGCAGATGGGGTGGGGGCTTCAGTCAGCATAAACTTAGACACTGCATGTCTGAGGAGCCCCAGAGTAAGCATGATCTAACCTGTTATTATACAGCTATTTTTGGCAGAATGCCACTTTTGTGTGAGTTCTGTGTAAATGTGGCCTTAACATAAAGGCCTTCACCTTCTCCAGACTGCTAGTGTATCTGTCTGTAAGTCTGCGTGTCTATGTGCATGCATCCTTTGTGGTGGTCTCTGTGTGCCTTTTGGTCTTCTTCTGTGGTGGATAAATGATACCTCGCCTGCCTGAAGCTCTCATGGTCTCTTCAATCTCTTCACCTCCTGTTTCCTTCTCCTGAGTCAGAGAATGCATGTCACAGCCTTCAAGTGCTGGACCTACAGGCGAACACCACCACACCTGGTCTTTGTGATGCTGGTGACTAAACTCAGGGCTCTCTGCATGCTGAGAAAGTGCTCTGTTTATTAAATGAGCTATGTCCCAGCCTCTATTTTAATCTTGTAATTAATAAAATCACTAATACATGAAATACGCTTTGATTATATATTTTCCTGTGTGTTATAACCCAATAGCAACATAGTTGTCTAGGTGTTAAACAATAACTGTGATCTTATTACAAACTCAGTGACAAATCATATTTCTTACTGTCATAGTCCCTATTCAGAAGTCAATTAAGGACAGCAGACATTGAGGTAAGAAAAGACAAACAAGTCAAAGATGCAAAGTCTACAACTGAAGAACTCCTACCAGGAGTCTACTGAAAGCCTAAAGAATGATAGTACAGTGACAAAATAATACCAGGAGTCTACTGAAAGCCTAAAGAATAATAGTACAGTGACAAAATAATACCAGGAGTCTACTGAAAGCCTAAAGAATGATAGTACAGTGACAAAATAATACCAGGAGTCTACTGAAAGCCTAAAGAATGATAGTACAGTGACAAAATAAGAAAAAGAAAACCCACAAAAAGCAAGTTCCGGGAAAACGGAAATTACTACAACACAATAAAGGCAAACATATTCACGTGGAAATAACAAGAATTTGTGTACAACTATTACATTTTAATATGCTTACTCCAGTAAACACAAAAAAACTTGTACACTTAAATGTAAGTTTCTATGTGCAGATCATTTACAAAACATAAGTTTTTGGAATGTTATCACACTTGGCTAAAATGAATATACACTCTTTTAAAATGTGCCTTATTTTATGAAGTTAACCTTTTTCTGTGGCTTACATACTTTTTCTTATTAGTTACATTATATGTTTTTATATTCCATGTACAACAGATGTGTATTCTTGAACAGAAATGTGCTGGATTGGCTAAGAATTCTACAGCTCTGGATCAGATGTGGAGTCAGTCTTTTTCTTGCTGGAGTTTCCATCTTGAGTGTCACAGCCTCTCCTAGTCTGCCCGTGGCCTCCAGTGTGAGAGGTGAAATCCCAGGGTGGTGTTGCAGGAGGAGGGGAATAGAAACCTGACCCCTGAAAAGGAAGCTAAAAGTAACCCTACTTTTCTCATTCTTGACTATCTGAAGCTTCTCATATAGTGATGACACAAACTTGATTAGCACATCTAGGGAACTCCTGTGGGAACAGGAAAGTAAAATAAAATGATGAGACCTATGCATAACTACAGAGAGCCCCAGATGGCATCCTGAAGCTGCCTTCATCAGGCCAAGACTTCCTGTGTCTTTGACACTCATGCTGAGTAACAGTCTGTTTAAGAATAAAGTGAGTGTTCAGACAGTGCAGGCTTCATGGAGAGCATCTAACTGGGAATCAGAGCTATGCAACTGTTCAGCAGTTCTTAGAAACTTGCTGTGTCTAAACACTGAATGATACAATTTTTAAATTGACTTTACAATTTGTGTTTTAGGCAAAGATCCAGGTACCATTATTGTCCTCAGTGCAGTTCCCTTCAGGCACATCACTCCTTTTTAACTCAAACTTATTTCCCAGAACTATTTTCATAAGAAAAAAAATCCTCAGCATCCCTCATAGATCTTAATTAAATCAAGTGTCTTTTGACAGTATACCAAAGATTTTTCTAAAATGAAAACACACAGAGAGAGATACACAGAGAGACACAGTGAGAGACACACAGAGACAGACAGAGAGAGAGACAGACAGAGAGACAGAGAGAGAGAGACAGAGAGAGAGAGACAGAGAGAGACACAGAGAGAGAGACACACACAGAGACACACAGAGACACAGAGAGAGAGAGACAGAGAGAGAGAATAAGAATTGACGTTGGTTGTTGGTGGGTAAAGCCAGCAACAGAACCTGCTGCCATCTGAGTTTCTGCCACTCAGTTGCCATGGAATAATCTTTAACAGGCCTAAAGGAAGGCTTCCTGTATTCCCTCAGTTACCCTGCTGGCTGCTCTATTATCTTTGTACATGTGTGTATATGTATAGGCATATACATTATTTTTTAAATAAATGCATTTTTATAAAGTTTGTCTCACAGGTGGCTGAGACCCAGTCCTGCCAGTATGGGGTCTTTTTTATCTATAGAGAAGTACAAAATTAACTATTGCTATTTGAATGTACTTTTTTAATTTGAGGGTGGTGGATTCCATTACAATTTAAAGCAGAACGGAGTTCAGCCTTTCGTGGCAGGGTATTAGGAGCCAATATTTTCTCCAACTCAAAGACCAAGTGTTTATTATGAGAATACACAGTTATGGGTATAGCAACATATAGAGACGGATCACAGTTAAGGCAGAAATGGGTTTTAGGATGTTTATATTCCCATTGATTACTAGATATTCCTGGTACCTCTCTTCACTTCCACCATTTTCCCATTCATGCCAAGACAGAAATAGGTGAAATGTCATAGAGCCCATGGGTCCAGGCTTTGAAGTTTCTGGGCCTGTATAAACTTACAAGGATGAGAGTCCCTGCTCAAATGAGTGGGTGCTCATGGGCACTGGGAGAAAGAGCATAGGCACATGCTTAAATGAACCTCCCATGCTGTGTCTCAGAGATAAACTCAACCATTCCGAGGGTACTAAGACTGGAACCAGCTCCCAGATACCAGCCCTACCAGCATGCCTCTCAGTGACAAATTCTCTAGCAGTGAATAGGTGTGTCCACCCCAAGATACTCTTCAATAATGAGATTTTCCTTGAAGAAAAGTCATCTGTTAACCTGTTAGCATGCCTCAGCTGCTCAGTGGGCAACAGGACTCTCAGGGAAGGATAGGCAGGGCGGCTCTAGACAGGCTTGGATCATGGACTGAAGGTAAGGTGGAAGGAAACCTTAGGTGAGCAATTCATGAACACCATCACCCCGAGGAAGTGCTGGCTGGCACAGTGTCACATGATTGAGTGTGACCAGAACAAATAGCTGGCTGGCACAGTGTCACATGATTGAGTGTGACCAGAACAAATAGCTGGCTGGCACGGTGTCACATGATTGAGTGTGACCAGAACAAATAGCTTACTCTCATGAGGGAGGCCAAGAAAAGAAACAGTCTTTGGAGTGTCAGAGGTAAAATGTGCAATGATAACGCTGCAACACCCAAGTCCATTAAGGCCCTAACCAGACACTGTAAGACGGCTAAGTCCCAGTGCCTAACTTTAGAGATGGATGTCCTGCAAAGCTGGGGAAGATCAACAGATCAAGACACAGGAAAGCACCACATCTGCTGGAGCACGCCAGTAAATGGACGACCGTCACGGCAGAAGCATCACTGAAGGTATGAGGTGAATAAACAGTGGAGGGTCTACCCAGTAGACCTTGCCGCTGAGGACAACCCCCGCAGTCAATGTGCAGGGAAGAAGGAGAGAGAGCCTGTTGTAGTGACCATTGTGGAATTATCATTTCTTCATAAAAACAACAACACAGAACTATTAGAAGAATGTGTTTTTGTTTTAATCCCAAGTGTGGGGATATAGGGCTTCTTGGGACTGTCTGCAGCAGCTGACTATAATTTGCCTCTTGCTCTAGCAGAGGCTTGCATGGCTTTGCCAGCTGCAGATAGTTCCTGTGATTGTGTGATATTTGGAATCCTGGAAAGGTTTCAGAGGATACACAAATGCTAGAGCCCTAAGAGGCAGGGGCAGTAGTTGTTGGTTGTTTAGGGAGGTTGGGTTTGGCTGGCTAGTAGCTGTGGTCAAAGAAGAAATGAAAGGAAAGAAATTAGATTTAGGGATTTTTCTAATCTCTCAACCCTCTATTCTTGTTTCTCTCCTATCCAGTGTTAGTGGGTAAAACAGGGATGGTGGTAAAGTGTGGGAAACAGAAGAATGCACAGCGCAGCAAGGACCCTGTTGCAAAGAGAAAGCAGAGAGCTGGAAAAGCAATGTGTAGCTCACCTTGGATACAAAACTTTTTACTTCAAAGGACATTTCTAGAAAACACTGATTGTTGGATTCAGATTCTTGTACTTAGTGAAAGAAACACTGTTGTTTTTATATAATTGAAAACTGTGTATGTGTACATGTGTGTTTCTGTGTGTGCAGCATGTGTGTGTGTGTGTTCGTGTGTATATGTGCATGCATGTCCAGGTCTCAGGTCATCCTTGGATGGCGCTCCTTAGGTGCTGTCCACCTTGTTTTCTAAGATAAGGTCTCTCACTGCCCTTGAACTTCTGACTGGACACAGCTGGCTGCTCAATGGGGCTCTCTTGAGTTAGACTCACAGAAGTGTGAGCCATCATACCTGGCCTTTTTATATGGATTTCTGTAAAGTCAGATCTTTATATTCACATAGTAGGTCCTTTATCAACAGGGCCATCTCCCCACACCCTCTGCCATGCTTTATTCAAGTTTTTTTTTTTTTCAAACAGAAAATATTATTGGTACCTGAGTGGGAAAAAATACTAATTTGAAGAAAGGGAAGCCATGTACAAGCTCAGTGATATGCAGAGACTGATCGGGGTCAAATACATGTTTGCTCAATGGTGCAGCCTAATGTCAGCAGGGCACTCAGGGAATACAGATGGTGGGTATCTAGGACATTTGGCACAGGCTGTTTATGAGCTGGGAAGTGTCTAGAATATAAGTACAGAGAAGGGAATAATGGATGAAGGTGAGATGGTGTGGTTGTTATAAACTATGATGAAAATCCTAACTGTTCTATTTTACCAATAAAGACTCAGCAGCCAGATGCTGGGCTGAAAACCTGCTAGCTCAGAGAGGCGGAGAAGGCAACCAGCTACCTTCCTTCTCAGCTCAGGTCTGGATGGAAAAAAACCCAAGGGCTCACTAGGTCAACTGACAGCCCAGGAGGAAAAAGCCAAAAACCCCAGGGCTGAAGGCTTGTTAGTTCAAAGCCCCAAAAGTCAGGAAGCTGAGGACCTGAAGCCTATTTTCGAAAGCCAGAGCTTGAGCTAAAGTTGTCTTATTCTTTTTCTTCTTCTTCTCCAGGCTGTCTTAAATAAGCCTCAACTCAAAGTCCCTCCTACTCTTTAATCTCTGTCAGCTGGTTTCTTATTCCACCTGGGATTAACTTTATTAAATCCTGTGTGCAGAGATCTCTTGGATTAAAGGTGTGTGATAGGGATGAGTGAACCACACTGTAATCACCTGTTTATGATAAACAGAGAGTTCTTGGATTAAAGGTGTGTGATAGGGCTAAACCACACCAAACAAGAAACAGGGTTTTACAGTTAACAATTTGGGGGTTCACAATGGGATCAAATATTCTGCAACAATGCTGTGAGCTCCTGTTTTGCAAAGGCGTGCTTAAGGTGTTTGTGAGAGAAAATGAGAAAGCAATTTTCATTTTGTGTATTATTGACAGAGATCTGGGTACAGGAAAAATTTTTTTCTTGGCTAGGCAGTGAAAGCATAGCCAAGACAGTGAAATCTGTGATAATTAATTCCAAGAGTCAAGCACAGAAAATTGTCACCACAGTTTCACAAAGTCCCAAGACCTAACTGAAAGAGTAGAAGTCTCCATGAGAACATATACAATGTATGAGCATGTGCAGCTTATCAGGGCATTCACAAGAACAGGAAGGGATGCTGGGGTCTGAGTGAGTCAGGAACATGTGCTGTTTCATGGGCTCTCAGGAAAAATGGAGGGACTATGAGGAGCCTTTCAGGCATGACACTGTTCAGGTGGAGGAGAGTCTCAGAGAAGGAACACTACGTCCACAACTAAGCTGAGTGGAAACATGCAAAATCACTGTGGTTTCCACTGCCTTAAGCTCGACATTTTGTGGCTTACACGGTTCGGTTGGCTACACTCTCCTTGGTGTGTGCATGGTCCTGTGTAGGTGGCGGTGTGCATGTGTGCGTGTGCCCTTGCATGCTGAAGCCAAGGCTCACCTTCAAGCATCGTCCCCAGGAGACACCTTGCTTATCTTATTGACCTGGGGCTTACCCATTATGCTGGAGTGATGGTCAGCAAGCCTTGTCCCTAACTCCTGGGCACATGGGTATCACCATGTCCAATTATTTATGTAGATCTTGGTAAGTGAACTCAGGGTCTCCTGCTTGAGGAAGAAACGGCTTCACAACTGAGTTGTCTCCCAAGCTTTACAATTTCTAGCTTTCATACCTACAGGCAGTCACGTGGATATTAGAGGGGAACATGAAGAATGCTTCCTCCTACAAGGCAAGTGTCTGTGTTCAGCTGTAGTGGACTTGTGGGTCGATACTTGGCACATGTCTGCAGTCTGGCTGTAAGCACAGTCTAACCTTTCATCTTCAGTATTTACACCGAACTTTTGTTATCATCTCTGCTTGTAGGACGGAGCTTGGTTTCAGCCTCTGTGGAGAATAACAGCTTCAGTGCAACCCCAAAAAGGAGGGAGTGCATTCTGAGGATGAGGCTCATCTTCTAGAGTGTTTGCCTAGAACGCAAGAAGTCCTGGGTTCCAAATCAGCATGGTATCAGCCCAGTCTTGTGGTTTCTGCTTGAAATATTGACTTCCAGGAGATGAAGGTAAGAGAATCCAGACTTCAAAGTTGTCCTCTGCTATGCAGGAAGTTGGAAGCCAGAAGACCTTGTTTAAAAAGACAGGAAGGAAGAAAAGGAGGGGATGATTCCATTGACTCTGACTAAAAGCTCATGTGCCCATGTGGTTCCAGGGTGATTCTCCCTGGTTCTTAGTTTCCCATAGTTTTCTGGGACAATGAAAGCTGTGAACTGGCAGGAAAAAAAGGAGTAGTTTCAATTTTCATGATAAGTCTCATGGTTGTTGCATAAGGTAAATGAACTGTTGAAACTAATATAAACAATGAATTTTGAGATTTCTGAAGTTATTCTTAAAATTCACTTCACATTCATTTCATTTGTTCATTGAAAAGTTGTATTTACTAAGCACTCAATCAAGTTAATTGACTAAAAAAAAGCAAACTGTTTAAAGCTACGCAGAATGCTTGATGAAGACCAAAGCTGAAAAAATTCCTCCTTTCAGGGTGCGTC
Source organism: Rhombomys opimus (assembly GCA_010120015.1). Lineage (NCBI taxonomy): Eukaryota > Metazoa > Chordata > Mammalia > Rodentia > Muridae > Rhombomys > Rhombomys opimus. The sequence continues at coordinate 6,484,077 of REGO01000054.1, read as the reverse complement.
CAGTCTTGAAAGATGGACAGCCCTCCAGACAGTCAGCCACAGTCTAAAGTCCATCAAGAGCGCCTCCTGCTTCTAGGCACACAGATTAACTGCTGTGAGATACACTTTCTGGTGATAACAGGCATAGGAGTAATGAAAAGAAAACAGAGCAGGGACCACTGTGGTCCTTGAAAGAATGATAAAGGTCAAGTAAGTGCTGTGGATCTGGCCTCTCTGTTAGGTACTTTCTAAAAGGATACAGTTAGGTGCTGGTGCAGAAATCAGTACCGTTGAGAAGAGAAGTCAGGGACGTGAATGATGCTGCATGTCACAAGAAAATAAGGCAGAGCCAAGAAGCCACAATATTTACAAAAAGTTCCCTTTAAGTTTTTTAATACACAGCAAGCAGCCCACAAAAAGCTTCCTGGGAATCCAGCCGTTCTTCAGAGATCTCAAAGCATTAGCTTAGAAGCAAAACCATTCAAAATTTACTGTACAGTTATATCCATATCCCAGAGCTTCTAAAGCCACTCAAAGGAAAGCAAGTGTAGTTCTGGACTCCTGTAATCTCAGCAGTAGGAGCTGGAGATGGGAGAATCAGGAATTCAAGAGCATCCTCTCCTTAACAAGTCTGAGACCAGCCTGGGCTGCCTTAGACTCTGTCTCAAAATTAAAAAAAAAGAGTAAAACATTCAAAACAAAGTTGTTAGTAGATGAATGGCCCAGGGAAACAAAATCAGCATTCATTCAGAACAAATCTCAGCCTGTCACAGTGGTCCTTGGATTGGAGCTCTTGGGAAGCAGAAACAAGAGAGCTGCAAGTTCCAAGGCACACACCAGCATGAAAACTCAATCTGAATCATGGCTTTTTCCTGGCTGGAGTATCTGCCAGTGCTTTAGTTCCAATGACTAGAAATACAAAGAAGAAACAAAACCGAGGGTTTCTTTAGAGACAGATTGGTAGACATGGTGATTTGAGAATAAATGAAACAAGGAAGAAACAGGAAAGACCAACGGAGAATTGGGAGCTGAACAAGTATTCACACTCAGATTCTAGGAGCTGAAACCAAAAATCCTGAACTCAGGTTATTAGGAAAAGTAGTTTGCAGACAGCAAGACATGAAGAAACATACAGAAGAATGAGGAGATACGATATTCAAGGAGATGCAAAGGAACCATTTAAAATACTGTGATGGAGGCACTCTGCTAACAGCCATACCGTGTGCTCCCCCCACCATTAACACAGCATCGGGCAGAAACCACATTTGAAAAAATATTTTAAAATTCACCAATAAGCATAACTATGTGTATAATAAATTTTGATTTAACAACATATAACAAACACAACTGCAGAGCTGTCAGAGTCTGGTTGCTGAGAAAGTCCCACAAAAGCAGTGAAAATAAACATTAGGGCAAAGGAAAAATATGTAAAAAAGATTTTATGTCTCATCAGAAACAATGTAAACCAGAGGACATTGGAATGATATATTAAAACAGTGAAACAAAAAGTAACAGTTCAAACCAGAATTCTATTACCACTGGAAATTCTTCTAAAATGAAAATGAAATAAAGACATTTTAAAATAAACAAAAGTTACAAGAATTCATTACTACAGGCCTGGCCTGAAAGAAATGTCAGCCAATGTTCTTGGGGATGAGGGTGAATTGGCCGGAGGACTCAGATTCCACAGGGAAAGGAAAGTAGGGGAAGAGGGCACAAAGAGCAACAGGCATTTCCATATTTAAAATGTAATTTTTAATTTTTTATTTTTGAGATAAGATCTCATGTATCCAATCTGATCTCAGATTCACTGTATAGCCAAGGGTGATGCTGATCTTCAAATTGTCCTGCTTCTGCTTCCATGCCCCGTTTATGCAAGGCTGAGCAGGAACTGCTCAACACAGAGCTGCCTGCATGCCGGCCAAAGCACGGGACTGCAGTTTGGAAAAAGAAAACAATGGCAATGGGACTCAGAAGATACTGCCCACCTAGCTGTGTCATCTTGGGAAAGCCTGTGCAATTCAACAGGGACAGAAAAGATGGACTAAAGCAAGAAGAGGGTCATATTTGCCGCTGTGAGGACTTCATCACAAAGGCAACTCTTACAAAATGAAGTGTTTAAGTTGGGGCTTGCTCATAGGTTCAGATGGTTGGTTCATGGTCATTATGGCAGGAAGCACGGTGGCAGGCAGGTAGGTGTGGAGCTGAAGCAGAAGCTGAGAGCTTTATATCCTGATCCCCAGGTAGCAGGAAATAAATGAGCGACTGGGCCTGGCATGGGCTTTGGAACCTCAAAACCCACTGCTGACTCACAAGGGTATACTTCCTAATCCTTTCTAAAAACAAAAATATCAACCTGGGACTAAGCATACAAATATAGGAGCCCATGGGGTCATTTTCACTCAAATTACCACAAACAATAAAAAGGAAAGTTGGGTGTAAGTCAATGAGAACACGCTTGACTTTAATAGCAAAGACAGAATAAGACCAAATAAAGATACAAAGATTTTCAAGTTGTAATTGCGCTGCTTAAATGGGTGCTGGCATGGAAATGAAATTTCTTGTGTCTGTTTCTAAATTTGCCTTCAGTAGCTGCATTAGACCCTTTTGCATTAGCACAGCAAAATCCCAGGCACAGGCTGTTTTATGAAGAAAAGATGTTTATTTAGTGCACGGTTCTTGCAGGATATAAGTACAAGCAGTTGCCATGGAAGGAGACCTTTTGGGCTGGGTCACATGAGCACTAGGAAGCTGAGGAAACTTGGGTCTTTCTAAAGACATCCTCAACTGACCATTCAACAGTGCTGCACTATGGTCCAGGGTCCCGTGATCTTCTGGGAACACCCTCACCCATGCCTAATCTATAGCAGCAACAGATATTGTTTTAATAATAGGTGTTCTTAAAAATATAATGAAAGTTCAGTTGGGGCCACACTGAAAACAGTCCCTGGAGCTTAAACAAAGATGAGTTTCCTGTTTTGGTGGGAGTCACACAGACTCCCTGTAAGAAAAGAATTCTCTTAATTGCCACAGCCCTTTTCCACCTCAGCCAGATACGGCCCATTCCTTTTCATTAACACTCAGCTTCTTTTAAAAATAAAAAATGCCCCCTAGAAAGAGTCACACAAAAACCTCACACTATTTCAGTCTGAAAGCAGGTATCAAAAAATAACTTGTTGGCTATCTGCAAGGGCAGAGAGTAATGAACAGATCAAGGGAGGTTTCAAAGAAGCTGGGGAAAGAATCTCCCAATGATTCCCTGAAGAGAAGCCTGGGAGGCCAGGAAAAGGTGGAGCCCAGAGGACAGAAGCTTTGTGCAGCACCGACAGTGAAGGGAAGGAGGGGACTAACTCGGAGGGAGGTGAGAATGTGGAGAAGCACCGCTTTGAATTACAGGGCCACATCACGGCAAGGCACAGGACAGACCTCTGCCAGCTGTGTGAGAGACGGGGGCACTGAGTGGCAGAGACAGTGGAGAAGTCGGGATGTGTGCTGGTGCGCGGCCTGAATAGCCCTCAAGACACTCAGAACGCTTGTAGAATGTCTCCCTCATTGTCACATACTGGTGTCTACAGAAAACATTTTTTCGGGCTGGATGGAAATCAAAACTCCTGTCAACTATGAACTCTATCTGCTGAACATGTGGACATCACATATACAGGATGTTTTGGTTGCCTGTCTTGGTACCGTAACCAAATACCGGACAATAAACATCTTCAGAGATTTATTTTGGCTTGCAGTATCAGACAGTCCATTTTGCCGGGGAGTCATGGTGAAGGCCAGTGTGTGAGGCCGCTGGTCACACTGCATCAGCAGTCTGGAAGTGCAGAGAGATGGATGAATGCTGTCACTCAGGTCCCTGGGCAAGCCCGTTGGATGGTCCTGCCCAAATTCAGAGCTGGTCCTCTCACCTGAGTGCTGTGTTTCCTAGCTGATCTCAAATACAGACAAGCCGACGATGAAGAGTCACAGTCACACAGATACACACAATTATTTATAAGTATATATTAAAATATAAGTGAACTTGTTAGTAGTGTTTCCTTAGCTTTTGCTGTTTTAAATGGTATGCCAGAACTCTCTTTCTGAGTGTGCGTGTGTGTGTCAGGTCTATGCTAGGTGCCCCTCAATAGCTGTCTACTCGAACCGTATCTTTAAATTTTTCTCTATTTTTACTTTTGTGGGTGCTGTGGAGTGAGTGTAGAAACCGAAGGACAGCTTTGTAGACTTGGACGCTCATGAAACCTGGAGCTCCCTGAGTTAGTTGACTGGATGGTAAGAAAGAGCCAGTGTCCCTCCTGTCACTGTCCCCCGACCCCTGAGCAGCGGGACTACAGGTGTGCACCACATATCTAGGTTTTTATGAATTTTTTAAGGACCAAATTCAAGTCCTTATTCTTGGATATCAAGCACCTTAGAGCCACCTCTTGAGTCATTAAGATATATTAATGTTTTAATTTCTCTGTAAGAAAATTGAACTAACTTTTCAACATGAAATATTACTTACATGTGTGGCATCTACTTTGTTTATATTCTTTTTTAGTAGTATTGACGTGTAAGTAAAGAGAAAATGATCATGTGTAGCTGGATTTGAAGACATGTGTCAGTGAAGGAGCTTGGTAGGTTGACACTGAATGGGAAGTTGAGAGGAGCAAGGACTCACCTAAAGGCAGCTCAGCACCCACTCTGCTTCCTATGATGAGTGAGCTAGGCTCTTTACACCCTAACCAAACCTACACACAGAAGCACGTGTCAGGTCCCAGCAGCCCACACCTGCCGCTCTTCATCAAAGATGAGTACCACAGGAGGAACTGAGAGGAGGCCGGCCTTTGCTGTGCGGGGAGCTAACAGCCATGACCTGTGCTTACCCTGTGGCGTTGAAGCATTCAAGCAGGCATACACGACAACAGCAACACTAACCAGAGTCCGAAGCTTGCTGAGATGGATGACATCAATCCCAGAGCAGCTGACACATGAAGAATGACCACACTGCCTAAGAGCCGTTCCCCACCACACCTCAGGAAGGTTTGGTGTCTCTTTATGTTCACTTGAAGCAGCAACGCGTTCCCTCAGGAGTGAGCGCTTGTTCTCAGGCTCAGCTCTAAGCCCTGAGGCACATGCTCCAAGCCTTAGAAGCAGGTTTAGATTCATCAAGGATTCGCAGAAACTACATAAAATTGAATCTGGGCCATTATGAAATATAATTTATTGTTTTTCCAATATCTAAACTTCAGTTTAAGTCATAAAATCCAAGTTTTGAGTCACTTGGTAAATGTGAGGTGGCTAAAGTACCCTTCAGAAGGAGGCTGCAGGCGCATTTCCTCACTGTGGTCTTCTAATTACAACTGAAAGCAGGTCCCTTTGTTCTCCTCTGGAGAAAAAGTACAGTGGCCTCTTTCCTGTCCTGGAAGAGAAGGCTTTCTTTTACTAACTCTGTGAATCCTGTTTATGCTTTTAATAATAGTTAAGATATTTTCCCTTTTTATGTCATTCCCTCTATCAGAAAGCAGTTTTATGGTTTCAATGCTTATTGGCTATTATGACTGAAAAATTCTTAAAGGGTCTGCCATTTAACTGTAGAGTGGTGTTTTGATTTGTTAGGCATGATGAAATGCTCTCTCTCTCTCTTTCCTTCTCTCACATACTTGCGCACATACATGCGCGCGCGCGCACACACACATACACACACACACACCTGTATTGTATCATAGTACACATTCATTCAGGAGTTGAATTTCTGTGGCTAAGCAGCCTTCTGAGAAATGTGGAGTGGTTTGATTGAATTGACTCTCTGTTCAGACTCACTATTCTCCAGCACACTGGTAAAAGTAATAATCTCTTACAGATTAAAACTTGAAGCTATTCCTTGAATGTTATTCACACTCAAAAGCTGTTTCTGAAGCTGCAATGGGGCCTGGAGCCAGAAAATCCCTCTAGATGGAGACCAGAAATGACAACGCTTCTCTTTCAATAACGGTGGCTCTGTGAACTTTCTTCCCTAGCCAGCACCTCAATTTTATTAAGAGAATAATCTAGAAGATAATGAGATCACAGGATGCACCCTTGGCTGGGCATATAGGTGTTTTCTGCCTACCTGTCACTGTATGGAAAGTGAAGAGCAGGGGAAGGACTCACAGTTTAAAGGGATCAGTCCACCATGACAGTGAAGATAGGCGTGGACAGGCTCAACTCCAGGGCGGCAGAAGCAGATGGTGGCTATTTTTCAAAGATCATGGAACAGGAAGCAGAGAGATCAGGCCAGAACCTGTGGGCAATATGACCTCATGGCCTTCCCAAGACTGAACTCCTTCCACTAGCCAGGTCTGACATCCCAAAGGTTCTGGGCCTTCAACATCACCAAAGCTTGGGACCTACCATCTTAACATGAGCCCGGGAGGAGGACATTCTGGATTAAAACTATAGGAGCAGATTTGTCTATGTGATGCACTGAGGGCCACTGCCAGGGGCTATGGGTGAGGCTCGGTTGGTAGGGTACTTTCTGGCATGCAGACCTTTGTGTTGGCTCCCCAGCATTGTGCAAACATGATGTGGTGGCCACATCTACGATCCAGCACTTGAAATATGAGAAGGGGATTAGAAGTTCAGGATTATCCTCAGCTACATTCTGAGACCCACTTGACATGAGATCCTGCAACCCATTCAGGGCCCCCCAAAAAGAAAGAAAACAAGAAGAAGAAGACGAAGAAGAAGAGCCATTACCGCTCATTCACCAGAGTTAATACTTTCTGCAGTGACAAAGTTTAGGCAATAGAAGATAAATGACGCAAATTCAAAGCGAGGCAGGAAATACTGGGAACCAGTAACTGACAACATTTCAAACATATTCAGGTAAAACAAGTCAGTCTTTGTTCTGTTGATGCTTCTCCATAAGCCAGGAGGCCTTTTATTCACAGTCAGTTTAATAGCTAATGGGAAATGGCCCTATTAGCTAAGTTTATTTATGCACATACACACACAAATAGCATAAAAACTCCAAATTCTAAGCTGCAATTTATTTCTAAATAGTAAATCATCAGGTTTATACTGCCCAAGTAGACACTTGTGATTAAACAAGAACAGAAGCCTAATGAGCTTTGTAAATATACCCAAACGAACAAGCTGTTATTCATGAAAGACTCCACATCCAACCTCACGTAACAGGTCACAGGTTAGCGTCTACAGCGTGAAAGGGGCTTACCAGAACTCAGCAGCTCTGATGAGCCTTCTCATGTAACACTCCTCTGCATAGGAGCACACCCGGAAAAGGTAATAAAATAGATCATGGGCCAGTCGCATGTATCAAGGATGAAGCAGAACCCATGTAGGCTGTGCCCAGAGCATTACTCACTACTTGTCTGTCTCCCTCCCTCCTTCTCTCTCCTCTCTCTTCCTTCCTTCCTTAATCTCTTATGTGTTGAAAATATTAAAAAAGAAGTTGGGGGAGGGAGAATTTCAATGAGTAGAAAATACGTTCATGCATAGAAAATAAAACTGTTGGCAAAGCTCGAGGCTGCTTTGGTACGTGTGAAATTCACTTACAGAAGACTATGATGCTAAGTCGCCGCTCAAGAAGTGGAAGGATAAGTGGCCTACAGTATGTGTTGAAAATGTGGCAAAAACATTGGCAGAAAAACCCCAGTGAAACCCAAAGGGAAGGTCTGGATTGTGTCATGAGACAAGGACGCAGTCAGTGGACAATGGAGTCAGCATAGGATCATGAAATAAAACACAATATAGTGTGACAAGCAAAAAGCTGATGGAAAATGTGAATGCTCTTCCATAGGGAGATTACAGATTTTTTTTTTAAAAAATAGTGTATTGAATTTGTGTGTATGTGTGTGTTTGTGTACCTGTATAAGTGTGTGTGCTCATACACATGAATGTGTGTGGGAGTATATGTAGTACATGTGGCCGGAGGTGAATGTTGGCATTTTCCTCAGTCATGCTACTTTATTTTTTGAGAACGAATCCCTCATTGAACCCGGAGCCCACCAATCCAGCTGGACTCGCTGGCCAAAGACTTTCAGGGATTCTCCTGTCTCCACTTCCCCATGCAGGATTCCTGGCATCCACTACCATCCCTGGCTATTGAATATGGATGCTGGGAGCCAAGCTGAGGTACTCATGTTTGCATGACAGGCACTTTACTGACAGCCATTTTTCCAGCCCTTGTTGTGCTGCAGATGAGACAGCAGAGAAAACCCATCTCCAGTGTGCCAGCCACTGCTGTTGAAGATTTCATGCAAGAAAAAGGTCTGCAGTTCCGGCAGAACATTGTTTCAGTGCCATTGCCCCAGAAAAAACACTATCTATCGCCAGTTCAACAACCTACAAAAACCAAGGGTCCTGGACAAAATAACTGGGCTGGGACATGCTAATATCACAGCCACACATCAGTGTAAATATACTATAAAAGACAAAAGCTGTAGTCATTTCCAAGTGAAATTTTTATAAGTCCATTGCTATACCAACACAAAGGCAGGGACCGCCCAGAATATTATTCTGAGCAGTTTCACAAACATCTATACCAGCAGCTCCCGCTCCCAGGCCGGTGTGAGCAGCTCCTGCTCACATGTGGGACAGGTACTCACAGGGACGCAAGACTGGACTAGGGCTATAAGGTTTTTCACCTCCAGCTGGAATTCTTTTCACAAATATTTAGACTATTTCTTCAGATGTGGATCTGGGTCAGAGGGTCCCTGCTGAAATTCCCGGTTCCTCTGTTCCAGGACAGGAAGCTGCACCGGAGGCCAGCAGTAGTGGTACAAACTGGTTACTAGAGGAGACATCACTTCTGAAAATGGCAGCAGGTGCAGCTTGTGGGCCGGGATGGTAAAGGCAACCACGGCAACAGAGACCATGGTGACATTGTCAACAGTGTGGAAAAAATGCCAACCGCGATGTGTTGGAAAACAGTGAGAACCAGAGAAGCAGGTGTCCACAGGTGTACGAGATGTCAAGCCAGTTTATGGAATCCAAAAGAGATGCTAAGACAGAAACAACTCTGGGGAAATGTCCTCAAGAGCCACCCAGCAGGCTCTCTCCTCATCCTTTGAGGGACTGCACCTCAGTCCTTCAGACACCTCAGAGGTTTCTTCTCAAAACAAACAGACAAATCTAAATAAAATGCCGTGTTTAGTAACCAGTCAGTCAAATCCTAGCCTCTGTGGTGGAGAGAGGCTGTGCTGTTGTTGTTGTTTGATTTTGCTGCTACAATGATTTGCTTAGCTATGCTGACCCTGACACCTTCTCACTGTATTGGTGGCGTGTGCTGTCTTCCACTGGTAAACATCCATATGAGAATAATTGTGACTAAATGACTGGCAGAAGAGAGTTGGGAAGACTGTGACGGCCCTTCTCTTGGAGGATTCTGTGATGGCGAGTAGGACCCAGTCTTTGCTTTGTACAAGGAATTATCAATCATGTTCTACAAAATCACTCCCAGCTCTGTGTATGAGAAATGCATGAAGCACACTTAAGCTTTGAGTTTAGATGTTGGTCCCTTCCTGAGTTACCTCACTGTGTACAAACAAACAAGGCCAGATCTGAGAGTGGACCGGGCATTCTAACACACTTCTGGTGACAAGTGTCTTAGATGAGGAGAACTCATCCTGCACTTTAGGTTTAAGGGCAGAAAGGAGACAGAGAAAGTCCTGGAGCCTGGTAGCTCTGTTCTTTTAGGGTGCAGCTTCCAGGAGCAGAACAGTGGCATGGCTGGCTGGCCCACAACAGCAGCAGCCTCTGGAACACCTGGGGTACAGCGAGGGTTTCTCAGTGTACCGCATGTGGCTGAGGGCCACATGTTTCCCAAGGTAGCTCTGAACATGGCCTAATACAAATTAAAACATAAATATAAATACTTATATGTTATGTAAAAAACTAGATTATATGGGGGAATCAATTATTTTTTTATTATTATTTTTAATTTCACTGCACCGTTCTCAAAGGTGTTGTAGATGACAGCATTGGGTGGAAATTTTAGAGCTAAAAGGACAGGGAGCTGCAAACACAAGTTCCTTATTTTGTCCAAGGGCTGGCCTTTGCTGCAAAGTTCTGCTGAACCCATGCTGGTGTTAAACTGCCGGCCTCTGTGTCCAGCCCACGCTTCTCTCTGCCTGGAGAAGGGCAACCAACTGGGAGACTGGCCTTGTGCTTTCAGCAAAGGAGACAACAAGGACATGATTCTAAGCCCTGCTCCCGAAGCTGCTGGCACAGGTCAGATCTGGATGAAAACTCTCAAAGAGGCCAAGGGCACAGCATCAATTCTGCAGAGCTCCATGCAGTTTGGACAAGAAGGGAAAGGGAAATGGGAGAAGCAAGAAAGGAAGAAAGAGCCAGGAAAGACCAGAGTGCACTTGGCACATGATGCTAGGAGGCAGATGCCATGGATTTCCTGGGATGGGTCTGAGCTTTCATGTGGGCATTAGAGGAGGGTACTCTCTTGAGCCCTCTTGAGCTCTCTTTCGACACAGAAGCAGACAGATTGCTGGCAAAGCAGCCTGATGTTACCTTTCTCTTTCCTCCAATGTGGATGGTTTTTACTTACAAGTGATTTTAGTAGTCTCTGTCTGTATTGAGACATGCTTACACTAATGCCATCATCAACAAATGAGACAATTCTAAGGAATGAGAAAAACAGAATCCATAACAGAGGAAGCTCTACTGGGGATGAGTCAGCTTTCCTGTGCTTCTTGTCTTGGCTCCACAGCTGGGAAGGAGGTGTCAGAGAATCCCAGCTTGATTTGCATGTCTAAATAGGAACATCTCATTCTGTAGGACCTCATTCTCCACCTAAAGCCTATGCACACTGAGTTTCTCAAATGAAAATGTTAAAGCAAAGAGGCGCCCAAAATTGCAGCACAGGTTATAGTAATGACTTTAAATATCTCTTAACACAGATTTTCCTTTTTCATAAGGCGTTGAAAGCAATAGCATAGTATCTCTTGTGCTTCTCTGTCTCTGTCTCTGTCTCTGTCTCCTTCCCACCCTCCCTCTATCTCTCCTTTCCCCGCCTCCTGCTTCCCTCTAGAAAATAACTGTTTGGATTGCACATTTATATCTGCCCAAAATTCAAGCAGTACTCTGAAAAGGGCCACCCAAGTTTTATAAAAATTTTATGGACTTTATCTCTGCACTACAAAGAATTACCAATTTAAATCATTTGTTCAGATTAAATCATTTGTTTAAATCATTCTGTAGAGAAGAATGGATGTGTCTGTAATTCGTTGTCCAAAGACTTAACACAGAGGACTGTTTGTCTGCTTGCTTATTCCTTCCTTTATGTAATTTTTGAGATGGGGTTTCATTTATTCCAAGATGACCTTCAGCTTCTACCTTTCCTGCTGAGGTTTCAAGCAGGAGCCCCCTTGCTTGGTTTATGCAGATCTTGAGATGGAATCCGGGCCTTCCTTGGTACCTGCTAGGCAAGCACTCTACAAGCTCTCTGTATCCTATGCCCAAGAAAGCATATTTTTAAATGAGAAAGAGTTCTCCCTCAGAACCAGAAGAGACAGTTTATTGTGAGAAAGTCCAAGCCAGAAAGGAAGCCAAGGGGCTTACAGGGCACTCTGAGATACAGCCGGCCGCCCAGCCTCAGGGCCCCGCAGTCGCCGCCCAGCCTCAGGGCCCCGCAGTTCAGGTAGAGCTTGCATCTTGAACACAAAGGCCGACAGGGGCAGCTGGGGAAACCTGAAGGACACATTCAGACAAAGACAGATTTGTCAGGAAAGGTTAGGAAATGGCAGAGGAACTAAGACAACGCTCAAGATGCTGATGGGAGATCAGGGGAGGATTTCAGGTTCAAAGGTAGGAAAGAAGACTCCCTCGCTGCTGCGGCTTGTGCTTATGATTTACAGATGAAATGGAAACGCAGACGACCACTTTTGGACTTTCAGAGAAGAGGTCCTGTGGGATTTGACTTCTTCCACTGTGTGGTTCTATAGCTGAGTTCAGGCTGTCAGGACTGATGGCAGGTCCCTTTACCTGCTAATTCTTTCACTAGCCCCCTCATTTGGATCTTCCTGTATTGAGTTTCCAGATCTTCTGTGTGACTAACATCTATTTGCTTTATCAGCTCCAGAGAGAAATGAATTAAAGGATGTGGTTTTATGGATTTGCCCTACTTTTGTTTCTGAAGTGGTCTGATTTATATACTCTACATTTTTGTTATAAGGAGCATGTCAAGGTGAATGCTGTATTTATGGCTTTTTATCATTAGAAATGCCTGTTTTAATAAAAAAAAAATCACTGTTTGCTCCTTAAAATCCACTTTATATTTAAATTGTTAGAGCAAGCCACTGGACTCGCACCAGCTTTCCAGTCCTTCCTGATTTCTACTTTGTATTTCAATCCACTCTTCTCTGACCTTCAATGTAACTGTACTCTTGCTCTCTTGAATTATTTTCTTTTAAATGCAGCATTTTAAATTCTGTTTAATGTTTCCTAGACAGCTTCCTAGATAGGAGTGACTTTTCTGTGTTAGTACCTTGGCTTCCAGAGCTTCTTAGTACATCATGGAATTGTAAATTACAGGACTGTGAACCTATGTCTAACCACAGTCGAAACACCCACACGCTCTAGCTGCGTTTGCTGTCTTTGGAATTTTGTCCTGCTATTGTCCTGTGTTTTTATGCACTATAACAATGTGAGCCATGGTTTCCTACTTTTCCTCCATCTCTGTTTCTTTTTCTAAGGAGCTGAGAATCAGGCTCAGGCCTACACAGCCACCCTTAATTTATTCTTTCGTGCTTGATGCCATCTTTTCACTTTACCTGGAGACATTCCTTAACAGATCTTTCGGTATTTTATCTGTGTTTTGAGTAGGAGATTACCTGACACAATTGTTTTATCTCAACAGCATGTGGGTTTTTTTCCCCCATTGTTTCTCTTAAGCAATCAGCTACCTAGAGGACAGAAAGATGTCTCAGCATTTAAGAGCACTTACAACTTTTTCAGAGGACCTGAGTTTAATGCTAAGCAGGTTTCTAAGGTGGCTCATAACTGCCTGTAGCTCCAGTTGCAAGCCCTTTTCTGCCCTGTGTGGGCACTTGTATTCATGTGTGATTGTCCAGACACAGACATCCTCCCACTCCCCCCCCCAACATAAATAAAATTAGATAAAATGAAAGATATAAAGAGCAGTTGCCAATCCAATGTAACGCTTTGTGTCTGAAATCCTACATTTAAGATTCTGAGACGCAAGGATTGCCAGCCTGGGCTACATAATGTTTCTGACCGCTCTGTATGTAGTAAAAAATCCTATCTGATAGGAAAAAAAATAGAGAGAAAAGAAAGGGAAATAGAGAGAGAAGGAAAAGATAAAAGAGAAAGAGAAAAAGGAAGGGAAGGGAGGAAAGAGGGAAAGAGAAATGGACAGAGGGAAAAGGAGGGTGGGAAAAAAAAGGAACAAAGAAAAAATGAAAAGCCAGTAGGATTTGGCTTGACATTTTTGCTCAGTTGAAACTAAAGTCCCTGCCCTGTTTCTTTCTAGTTGGTTCGTGTTCCTTTGTTTATCCACAGTTTTACAACCTTTTCCTAGCCATGCTTCTGTCTGTACACGTACTGTTTGCGTTCCTTTGCTTCTTGCACCTGTTATTCATGTCACCAGTGCCAGAAAATCTCTTCATAGATCCTCCTGTCCCAGTCACCTCCCTATCCCCTAACCTTAATTGTGTGTTAGAATTTCTACATTCTTCATACATTCCTTGTATGTTTTCTAAATTTCCACTCATTTGCTTCTTAGTGTAAAGATTTGAAGATTTTCAGCATTATATTCTAATTTATGAATTATGATTTTGGCCATATATAATCTGGTATTAAAAGCAACCATTGTATAATTTGTGCTATGGTTATTCTAAAAATTTTATTATATCCAATGTCTAATTTTCAGTACTAATAAAATTATTGTTATTATTTAATTTTTAACCTATGAATGACAGATGATGTAAAAAAATGAATTATCATTAGACACCTTTCTATTTTTAAATTTTTGATCAGTCCAAGTTTGATACTGATTGAATATAAATATTATACAGGGATTTTTTTTTTTTTAGAGAAGCTTCAGTATTTTGTTTCAAAATATATGCTAAGGAAAAATCCACTCTTTATGGTGTTTAGGGAAGTTTGTTTCTTACATGTTGGCTTTATAGTAATATCTGTGTGTTTTTTGTATTGTATAATTATGTATGAACTCATGAACATTAAACAAAGTGGTTTTATTTACATGTCAATTGATGTAGTATTAAATACAAATATTTAGCATATTGCTTGTGTTTTCCAGTGAAGATGAACCGGTTTCGTGTGTGTGTGTGTGTGTGTGTGTGTGTGTGTGTGTGTGTTTGTGCATGCACATGTGTGAAAGAGAGAGAGGACCTAGGAGGAACTGTGTTATGGATATGCGTTATGGTCCAATATAAAAAAACTGCCAAGTCTGGACTATTCGAGGCATCTCAGCAGCCTAAAGTCCAGGGACAAACTGATTCCAAGTTGGAGTCTGCAATCAAATGTCTCCTTTAATGAAGTTCCACCTTTCTCTTTCAAGGTTTCCTCCTGTCTAAAGGATGCCTATCACATTATGGAAGGTCTTCTCGCCAAACTCTGCTGGTTTAAAGTTGAGTTGTGTGTGTGTGTGTGTATGTGTGTGCGCGTGTGTGCGCGTGCGTGCGTGCGTGTGTGCGTGCGTGTGTGTGTGTGTGTGTGTGTGTGTGTGTGTGCCACAGGACAACATCATATGTTGTTCCTCAGAAGCCATTTTTCTTGTTTTGTTTTAATATGTTGTCTCAGGTCTGGGCTTGCTCAGTCAAGTTAATCTGTCTGGGAAGACACATGGATCTTTCTTTCTGCTCCCCCCAAGTTCTGGAGTTACACATGAACTACTATGTTCAGCTTATTTTTATGTGGATTTTTCCTTAGCATATATTTTTTTATGTGGGGACCACACTCAGGTCTTCATGAGTAAGAAATGAGTATTTTACCAATGTTTTAATCTCATGAGTCTCATTTTAAAACAGTTTCTTCTCAATATCTAGCCCAGGGTTTGACCAAGCGTCTCAGTGTTGTGGCCAAGTCAGGTTGACACATCACAGTAATCTTCACACGTGGCTCATAAATCAAGTCAGACCCCAGTAATGAGATTTTCCACAAAAGCAGCAGAGAAACTTGATAGCCAGCTGTGTTTATAATGATATATAGTTTACATTAATTTTGAAATTTTAATAAAGAACTATTCAGACAGCCACAGTATATACTGTAGTTAACTCTTTCTATACTGGGTCACTAATTCGGTCCCCTCTCTGCATCATAAAGAAATGCTTAGGGGAAATGTGACCTTCGAAGTCTAAGCTTCCCTGAGGCTCTGAACACCACAGCCACAGTGAGGCTCAGTCCATCCTTAGTTCAGGTCTACCTGTTCTGTATGAGGTTTCCCCAGGGAACTTTCCATCCAGTCTCATACATGTGTAAGCTGAATAGCAGTAGGAAGCAGAGCTGCCTGCATATAGACCAGGGTTTCCCTGTAGTGTTTCATACAGGGTGTTCTGTTGAGCCAACACTCCCTCCTCCACTCCCCCCTGCCCGCTGCTGATGTGCCCCTCGCCCACTGGCCTCTGTTCTGCTTTCAAGACACATATATTTTATCATTCCCTAGTTCTTCACTTTCATCTCATCTGCCTGAAACTCTCTTTCCCCCTTCAGTGGTCCCCTTTCTAGTTTTATGGCCCACACCTCACACATACATACATGCCAATATACAAAATTAAAATGTAGAATCCATAGAGAAAGCACATGCTATTTTGTCTTTCTGTGTTTGGCTTGTTTTTACTTAATATGATGGTCTCCAGCTCCATTCAGTCTCCTGAAAATGTCACGATTTCATTCTTCTTTACAATTTTCTATTTTTATAATTTCATAAACTCCTACTGCATATATTTATCACATTTAGATTGTCCCTCCCTCCCTTGATAGAAATGTAGGATAGTTCTGTCTCCTGGTGTTGTGAATGGTGCAGCAGTAACCACGGATGGGCCTAGCTCTGTGGCTGGGCAGAGACTTTTCTGGGCATATGCGAAGGGGTTTCATCCGGTGGTGTCCCCTGAACCAACCTCTTGTGGAAACCGACAGTAAAGCCATTGATCTGGGACACAACTGTGACCAACCCTTGAGCCAAACTCCTGAGGAACACGGACCTAGAGCAGCTTTCACAGATATCCTAAGCTCCCCATCTCTGCATGGAACAGCCAGGCAATGCAGGCTGTTTCTGAAAAAGAGACCATGACCCTAGATGAAATAGCTCTTTTTGAACACGTGGAGACATGCCATCTTGAGCTCCCAACAGGCAACGTTCTAGAGAGGTAAAGTAGCACATGCCCCTAGTCACATCCCAGCAGGCGGCACATCGCAGCACCCATAAAGCAATTGCACCCTCCCTCTGCTTGCCAGATCCAGACTTGGTCTTGGTCATGTGGTGCCTGGCTGCCTGGCAATAAACCAGCACTGTCCATGAGAGATGGTGCGCGGCTAACTGTGCAGTAGCCGCCAAGCCTTTCAGCTTGCAGTAATGTAAACCTTCGCTGAGAAGGAATGCTAATGGAAAGAGATGTACTGACACTGAAATGTATACACAGGGAAGGAAATAATAAATACAGGGATGTTGGAGATTCTGGTAGCTGTTGCTAAGGACCTATAATTTGTAAGAAGAGAGAATGTTAGACATAGGGCTATTAATTACTAATTCAGGGAAAGCCAGAGGATTTCCTTGTTGTTATTATAGTTAGAAGGCTACAGAACAGAAAACCTAGCTAAGGACTGAAACTAATGGGTAGGAAGCTTCAGCCTGGTCATCTGCCATATGCTGATGTGAGGACCCAAAGGCAATTAGCGTGGCTCTGAGTCATGGGGCTGGAGCACCTGAGTGTGTGCAGCTCATAATCTCAAACTACAGCATTCTCCTGAGCCCGTGTCCCTGGCTTCTTGCTAAAGCAGGGCCCTCACCTCTTATTGTAAGTCACACAGACCTCAAATGAGGTGGGTGATTTAGTAGATGAGCATGCCTCCCAAAAGATTTCCCGACACACACTGCCTGGATGTTTGAAGATGTTTTATCACGGATGTAAAATATGAAGCAGGAGACATAAGAGTTTACGAACACAGGGTACATTCCTGTGACACGGTATTTTATCACTCTGAGAGGAACCTAGGGGACACTGCCAACATACTGGGAGGGTGGATTGTGGAAGACTTGAAGAGTAGTGGTCATGGGGCATGATTGGAGAAATGTTTTTGCTCTCTTGACAGATGACTGAGACATCATTTCCTATCTGCCACTTGTGTGTGACTAACACTTAAGCAGAGGTGCCAGGGCAGCAGGGCAGCACAGACTTCCACTAACAAAAATGTCCTGGCAGATGACCAATAACCAACTCATCATTTGCAATAGTGGATGCCAGCTCCCCAAAGGCATTGTAGTTTGAGAATCACCATTACATACGTGTGCCTTTCATAGAGGAAGAAACAGTGCCTTGGCCAGTCAGTATGTGTTCCAAGCACGGATTTTCCTCTTCTACCTACAAGCTGTGAGCTGACTCAGCCCTTAGATGTCATCACAGTACTTTGTCTGGTGACAGAGGACCTACATTAAGGCAAAAATGCAGGTATGGGCACATCTCCGGGGTTCCACGAGTCTTACATCACATTGTCTTATCCAAAAGCCACAGATGTCAATGAACTGTTGGGCAGCCTCTCCCAAGTAGAAGCAAGGATCCAGCCGGAAGCTCACAGGACGGGGAACCGTACTGCAGACATGCTCACTGCACATGATTGCACGTTACACAGTGTGTACTGCACACACACCTGCAGGAGACAGATATCCATGTCCAGGAACCGAGAGGCACACGCCTGCATTGCCCTCTTCTCATTACTCCAGTTACCAGCAAAGGAAATTTGTGGTCTCTGTTTCCAAACTCTTGGCCCTGAGTATCTCCAGAGCCCACATTTCTGCAGAGGAAGGCCTTCCTCAGGGAGCCCACAGTAGCATTCTTGTGGGACTTTAAGACATTCAATGGAGGAAGGCTTTTTTATATTTTCATTTTTTTACTTCTGTCCAGAGTCCAGCAGTAGAAGAAGGAACCCTGAACCAGAAGAGCGAACAGTTATCATCAAGAGGAGACAGGCTGACTCTTCTAAGATCTGTGTTCCGCTGTCGGTGCCACGCCAGCGTTTCCCCTAATGCTCTATGACCACCTTCGTGTGGGGGCAGGGCGGGACTGTCCTTGCCCATGAGTGTGTTTATAGGCCAGGGGTCAACACAAAATATCTCCCTCTCTCTCTTTGTCTGTTATTTGGAGTTAGCATTTCTTTTGAACCCCTGGCTCTCTATTTCTGCTAAACTGGCTGGCTAGGGAGTCCCCAGGATTCGAGTGTTTCTGTTCAGCCTCAGTGCTAACTTAATAGGCACATATTGTCACAGGTGCTGGGGATCAAAACTGAAGTCCTCATGCTTAGATAGTAAGCACTTTGCTTATGGAGCCATCTCTGCAGCCCCTAAAAATCATTTTTGTAAAAAAACATCTCTTAGAAAAGTTGCCATAAGTATGAATTGTTCACATCTTACTAGGCTTGGGTAGTTCTGGTTCTCTAGAGAACAGAATTGGTACACCAAACATGCATAATAAAAGGAAGTTTGTTAGTTCGGTCTGCATCCTAGGACGGAGGCAGTCAGTAACAGCTGTCTTGCAATGGAGAAGCTGCCAACCTGCTGATCAGTCCATGCATTTCTCAGCATTATCAATCTGCTGCCAAAAGCCTGAAGGATTTCTGAAAAGCCACTGTTCTTTTGTCAAGGTTGGAAGCCTGAAGAATCTGGTTCTGACATCAGAAACAGATTGCTGTATTCACCAAAAAGAGGTCAAGACAAAGAGGCAAAAAGAAAAGGTTTGCTCTTGGATCACCTTATACCTGAGTTTTCATTGGAACTTGTCAACTACGTGTTAGATGGTCTTGACTGTTCCATTAACCTAATCAAAATAATCTCTACAAGTGTGTTCCGGGGGTAAGCTAATCTAGGTCATCCCAACACACATGCCTAGAGGCTAAACTAGTCTAAATTATTTCTCACGTGTATGTCCAGAGGCTATGGAAATCTAGGTAATCCGCACACACCTGCCCAGAGGCTAGCCTAGTCTGGATAATCTCTGCAGGTATCCAGAGGTTAGTCTCATGAGTGATTCTAGAATCTGTCAAACTGGCATTCAGTATGAACTATCACAGGGTCCAAGCAATCCAAGCAATGTTAGAAAAAATATTTCATTTTAAAATTGAAATTTATTTTTTATAATATATTCACTTTCCATTCTGATTGTAGGCCCCTCCCTCATCTCCACCTGGTCCCACCCTTCCTCCCTCTTCCCCCCCTCTACCCTTCCCCTAGTCCTCAGAAAGAGGGAGCCCTCCTCCCCTACCATCTGATCCCAGTCTATCAAGTCTCAGTAGGACTGCCTGCACCTTTTTTTCCTGTGGCCTGGCAAGCCCCCCACCCACCAGAAGAAAGTGATCAAAGAGTGAGCAACAGAGTCCATGTCAGAGGCAGCCCCTGCTCCCCTCACTAGAGGACCCACATGGAGACTGAGCTGCCTATTGGCGACATCTGAGCAGGGGATCTGGAAATCATATATAAGTGTGTAACACTAATAGATAATTTCCCAGTTCTTCCCCGCCCCTTCTTTCTCACCCTCAGCTTCTCTTCCTTTCTCTTCCCCTTTCATTTCTTTTCTCTTCCACATGAGGGATTGGATAATGCTAGGCAGGTTTTCTAACACTGAGTTATACCTCTAGCTCTGGTTTTGTTTAATAATCACTTTTTAAGTAGCACATGAAAAAGTGTGAAGAATAGTTGGACAGTGCATAAGAAAAGACAACTTAAAGAATCTAAATTTGATAATATTATAAGTTTTTGTATACTGCTATTTTCCATATTACCCAAAGATAGGAACTGATAACTTGCTTTGTCTCTTGGCTGGTTTGGCATCCAAGGTAACCAGTGGATGTGACAGATAATATTGCCAGCTTGACAGGACCTAGAGTTCCATAGGAGACACATTTCTGGTGTGTCTATGAGGGAGTTCCTATGAGGGAGCTGAGCTGTGGAGAACCACCCTGCATGTGGGTCGCATTGTTACCTGGACTGTTGTTCTGAGAAAGAGGGAGAGAGCCAAGTAGCCACAGTCATCACTCTCTGTCTCCTAACGTGGATGCAATGTTCTAGATGCCTCATTCTCCTGCTGCCATGCCCTCCGTGTGATAGACTGAACCTTTGAACTGTACATCGAAATAAAACCTTCCTTCTTCGAGTTGCTTCTTGTCAAATATGTTGTCACAACCATGAGGAAAGTAATAAACACACTGGATATTCCTGAAAGATATTAGAGCAGTGATCTTTTTTTTAGATAAAATTCTAATAGGAAAATAAGACTATTACGAAGAAATGATATTTTTGTTATTATGCATAAATACCAAAGATTACAATATTCATTATTCCTTTAGTCCTTTATTTGATTTAAAAGAGATAATGTATAGAAGGTTGATAATTTGTGTTTCAAGGAAAATATTGCTCATACTAAGACGAATTCAAAGTCATGTTTCTTTTCTAGTTAAAACAGTGCTATAATAGCCTTTTTACATATGGTAAGGATAGGAAGATCTGTATAGAAGTGCACAATTTTGCAGTGCTCTGCTCTCAGAATTCAATAAGGAGATTTATCCAATATCCATGGTAGAACATTTTCATGGGATGTGTTGACCTGGGGTTTTACTAGCCTGAGTGTTTCTGTCTCTCACAGGGACATGCAGCACTATTGGCCTACTATCTGTCCTCTGAGGAATGGCAAGTGTTTTTCCATGTCTGTGTTCTCTCAGGTATCTGTGTTGTTGGTTTTGGCCTTCCTGGTTCTCGGATGGAAAAACTCACAACTTCGAGGCCTGGGAAGGTATTCTAGCTCTGAGGTGGCACAGTGTCCCAAGGCTATCCTGAGACACTGGAGCCCAGGAACCACACATCTCTGAGAGGAGGCCTCCTCAGAAGAGAAGAGATGTTGCATCTCCCGGGGGAAGGTTGCCCTAGGCCTGATGAACTGAGGCCTTAGGAGCCTGAGCTCGGCTCATTGCTTCTTCTGATGGGAGGGTCACAGCAGGCAGGCTCTTAAAAGAGATTTATTGAAGGGATGAATCCAGGAGAGGAGAGTTGAATCCAGGGGTGGTTGCCTCTGCTCCTGGGAGCAGGCAGCAGGGAACTGGGCAGACACAGCTTATGCAGCAATTCTTAGGGTAGGGATTTCCACAGGGAGGATTTGTGGTATTTCAAGTTCCTAGTTTGGGAAGTTCATGGATTGGTGGGCTTTCCTGTTCAGGGATGATTGGTTGGTTCTTCTGCTCAGGGAGGTGGGTTTTAGTGGGAAGCTCAGGTTTAGGTCAGTTTTCCTGCTCAGGGACTGGTGGATATTTGCTCAGACTTTACACCACGATTAGCATAATCTGGAATGAGTCCTGCTGAAGGGCTGGGGATGACAGGTACAGAGGTCTGGAGGAGGAGCTGGGCGGCTGGAGCTTCCTCTGGCAGGGGTTTGGCCACTTTCCTGCCTTGTGAGATTATAAAGTTTACAAAGCATACAAAGTTTACAAAATTTACAAAATGTCCCCGACAGGGAAGCCTTTCCCTGCAGCATGAATAGTGTACAGGGACCGAGGAGGAGGTGTGGCAATTGTGGGCAGCGGTTGTGGCAGTAGGCTGAAGCAGGAAAGGTCTGAGGCAGAGAAAGACACCACGAACAGCTCCCGCTGAGGTGCTGATGGGTGCCATCATTTTATCTCCTGTCTCCAGGGCCCCAGGGTGGGGAAAGGGGGCTACCAGCCCTGGGGTAGGAAGCAGGGACTGGCAGTGCACCGCTTTGGTGACCCGCTGCGTAATGGCTAGACAAAGCTCTTGGGGGTGGTTCAGGGCTGCTCTGATCTTTCACTGAGCAGCGGGCCGTTATGGCTGGGGTTGGCTTGGGCTTGGGGGGACAGTGGGTCCTCACAGCTGTGCCTGCAGAACCAGCAGGCACCCACAGCTGCTGTGGCACGATGGGGCAGTGAGCCACTCTGATCCTTTGCTGCAATGGTGGGGATGGGGGCAGCGGGAGGCTTGGGGGCCATGGCTGCTGTGGCTGGGGGCAGCCAGCAGGCTGCTTGGTGTGTCTTCCTCACTGCTTCTTTGGTCACAGCAACGGAGACAATACAGTTTGTTTTCTTTCACCCCAGCTCCAGGATGCCTTAGACCTATGATCATGGCTCATGTCTTACATAACAGCTGTCTGGAGTCCTGTGTTCCTCTCTAAATTGTTGTTACTGATTATATAAGCTTGGGAGGAGTCTTGTGAACCTTGAAACTTTCTTATATTTTTAAGATTATTAGCTTTCTAGGTCTTGTAAGTTTCATGAGCTTCCTGAATCTTCTAAGCTTCCCGCTTCCCTGCTCCAGAGAGAGAATGTTTCAATTCAGAAAAACAAAAACAAAAACAAAAAACCTACAACATGTTAGCAATCTCCTTCCTCTGTGCTTCTCTGAACTTGTGGCAGCCACCTGAGTCCTCCCACATCCCAGGGAGCACACAGCAGAGCTTTTACATTTTGAAGTTCTTTAATTTTGTAAGAATTACAGAAATTCATGTGAGAATTTCCCTTAGTTCTACAATCAGTTATCTACAAAAATGCTTAAGAATTTCTAATGTTAAAGCATGGTTAGAGATTGTTAACAAGCACAAAGAATTCCAATGTCAAAAATAGCAATAATCCTGTAAAATCCCGGATATTCACAAACTGAACAATTTCTTACAGAGCCTAGATTTGACTAGAATGTACGTACATACTTTTTTCTTGATGTTGCTCATAAACAACAGTTTCAGTGAAGAAGAGTGAGTATAAGTCACTCAAAAAGGGGTATATTTTACTTCAGTCTATAAAGGAAAAGGAACAGAAGAATGTAGAAAGTAAAAATGTTCTACCTCCAGTGCAAACAGTGAAGAAAAACAGAAGCAGAGGGAATAGCTTCCCTGGAAGGCTAGGCGGTTGCCTGGCACTGCCTTCCTTTAAAAAGAAATACTGTATATTCACTTCACATCCCAATCACACCCCTCCTGCCTTTCCTCCAGGTTCAGCCCTCCCACCTTCCTTCCCCAATTCCCCCTCCTTTTCTCCCCCACCCCTCACCACCCACCCCAGCACATCGAGTCGCATCAGGACTGATCTCATCCTCATCCACTGAAGTCAGGCCAGGCAGCCCTGTTAGAGGGAAGCCGGCAACAGAGTCCGTGTTGTAGATAGCACCTGCTCTACGTTCTAGGGGATCTCAGACTGCCCGTCCATTACATATGTGTAGGGTCTCAGGTCCAGTCCAAGTATGCTTTTTGGTTGGTGCTTCTGTCTCTATAAGCTCCCATGGGCCTAGGTTAGTTGACTCTGTTGGCCTTCTTGTGGCATTTTGTCCCTTCCAGGTCCTTCTATTTATCCCCCCCCCACATACTCATCCACAGTACTCTCTGAGTTCCACCTAATGCTTGGCTGTATGTTTCAGCATCTGATTAAGTCAGCAGCTAGGTGGGGCCTACAGGGACAATTATCCTAGGCTCCTGTTTGTAGCATAGCAGAGTACCATTAATGGTGTCAGGGGTTGGCTCTCTCTCATTAGGTGGGTCTCAGATTGGGACAGGCCTTGGTTGGATATTCCCTCAGTTTCTGCTCTGTCTTTATCTCTGCACACCTTGTATGCAAGGTAAAATGTACGCCAAAAGTTTTGTAGGTGCATTGGTGTTTTTCTCCCACCAATGATAAGTCCTGTCTGGCTAGAAGGTGTCCTCCTCAGGCATGCTCCCCACTGCCTAAAAGGCTCAGCTAGAGTCATATATATGTCCTCCCTGCACAGCTAGAGTCATCTATGTGTCCTCCCTGCACAGCTAGAGTCATCTATGTGTCCTCCCTGCACAGCTAGAGTCATCCCCATGTCCTCCCTGCACAGCTAGAGTCATCCCCATGTCCTCCCTGCAGCTTACTCTGTTGCAGGTCTCCAGCTTGTCTCATAGATCCCCCTGCCCTCAGTTTCCCTTTTCTCTTCAAGTCCTCTGCCCTCTCCTCCCCTCTCCACATTCCCTACATCTGACTTCTCCCATTTCCCTCCCTACACCCTGTCACACCCAGTTCCCTTTCTACATCCACTTCCGGTGTCTCATGCTGCCCATGCTGGCTTCGGCTCAATCTATAGCCAAAGATAATCTCGACTTTCTGCTCCTCCTGCCTCCACTTCTCAAGCGAGTGATGAGAGTACAAGTATCTACCACCATGCCTAGCTCTGTTGACCTGGGACAGCATATGTTCTAGACAAGCAGTCTACACACGAACACACCTCCCCAGACCCTCATGAAGGTTTTAGTATCTTCTCTAGCGGCAAGCATCCGTCAAAAGCCGTCATCAACTCTTTGTTCTAAGTGATAAACAGCTGTGGCTGCCATGGTAAGCTCTGAAGTGCAGATGTAAGTTTGATAGGTAGATATTGTTGCTGTAGATACAGAGATACAGATACAGACGTATGACAGAGATAACATGGGTGCACATGTAAATACACACATATGTATATAAATGTCTGGAAGCAAACAGAAAACTTCATTTGGAGACAGAAGCATACATCAGAGCCTCAGAGACATAGTCTGGCGTATCTGGAACACAGAGATCAGGACCCATGCATGACGCCCTCTGCTCAGCTCACTTGTGAAAGCAAAGTATGTCTGCACTTGTTCAGTACATTTTGTTTTTATGCTTTGAGTCTCATAAGGAATTATTTTGGAGAGAGTTCAAATAAATATTTAGGTTGATTATTCTTATCTTGTTGGTACATTACTTTTTAAAAAAGCAGTTGGCTGCCAAATGAACAGTTTCACAGAGGTCGTGCTGAGGAATAGGGCATTCCAAGCAGCCAGTTATAAACCTCAGCACAGTCAGTCTCAACAATAAGCTACAGTAATACAAATAATCGGGAGTGAAAGGTCCTAGAGAGCAGATTCTTCTGATTGCAGGAAGTAGGCTGTTCACTTTTTACTAATGGCTGACCCCAGGGCAACCCTCATGTGCAATAGGCAAGAGTGCTATTACTGAGCACTGTTTCAAGATTACTTTTATTTTTAATTTTCTTTTTGAAGCAGAGTCTCACTCAGTTACTCAGGCTGTTCTGGAGCTCACACTATAGTTCAGAATGACTTTGATTTTGCAAATACCCGTCCTCAACCTCCTGAGCAGCTTGGATTACAAGCTGGCACCATCACGCCTGTCAGAATTCTCCCTAAAGGTATAGAACACTGAAAAATCATCTTTCATTGAAAAAGCTCATGGCTGTGTGACATAATATGTAATTTAGCAGCATACATAGTTACATATATGATGACAAGTTTGGTCAAGACTTAAAAAAAAATTGGATTTTTAAATTATAGTGACATATGTGTTAAAATTTATTTTTAAAATCTATCTATCTAATTATCTATCTATCTGTCTGTCTGTCTATCCATCCATCCGTCCGTCCGTCCGTCCGTCCGTCTGTCTGTCTGTCTATCTATCTGTCTATCTATCTTTAGGGAGAGATTGTTTCTGTGTGGCTCTGACTGGCCTAGAACTTGTTATGTAGAGCAGGATAGCCTGGGACTCATAGAGTTCAGCCTGCCTGTGTACTCTGAGTGTTGGAATATATCACCCAGCTATTTGTTTTATTTATGTGTGTGTACATACTTGTGTGTGTGCGTGCCACATGTGTACAGGTGTTCTTTTAAGGCAGAGAAGGTCGCCAGATACCCTGAAACTGCTATAGGCATTTGCAACAGCCCAGTATGGAACCTGGGAACCGGACTAAGGCCAGGTGAAAGGGTAGCAAGCGCTATTAGCCACTCGGCAATTTCTCCAATCCTGGGATAATCTTTGGATTTTCTTAGTAGCAGTTACTACTGAAGAAAGGAAAATAATGGTTTTGTTTCCTGCTACTCGATCTTTAAAGTCTCTATATCTATCAGTAAGCCTTTGGTTAGTTAAGGGTATTGATGACACAACAAAAATGAATCTCAGAAAAAAGCAATCTAAGAGCAAAGCACTCTTTCTTTTCTCTTTGTTTGTTTCTTTCTTTCGAGTCACCAGTCCATGTAACAATCCACCATGGGGAAGTCAAGAAGGCAGGAACTTACAGCAGCTAGCCCCATTACATCCCCATTCCAGAGCAGGGAGCACCGACTTAATTCAAGCACATTAGTGTGCAGCTCTCTCTCTGCTTTCATACAACCCAGGAGCACTGCCCAGGGAATGATGCCGCCTACAGTGAGCAGAAATTCTCGTTAATCAAAATAAAGGGCCCACATACACACCGCAATCCAGCTTCACCTAGACATAAGGACTTTCTCCCCAGATGATTTGAGATTGCGTCAGTCAACAGTTAAACTAATCTTTACACAAATGTCACCTTGGTTCGGGTAATGTGGGCCTATGGAAACCATTGCCCTTGGGCTAATTCTTTCTCTGCTGAACTCCCAAACACCACCAGAGCTGCTTGGGCTACTTTTGCCCTGGGACTTTAACTAACCGCACGATGGCTCCCAGCCCTGTGCACTCCTGTTCCTCCGCTCTAACTTCCCACACCTCACACTGAGCCTGCCATCTCCTGTGAGGCAATTCCTTTCTCTATGTGCTTCCCACAGATCCACCAAGAAATGAAAGAGCTTTGCTTTTTCTCTCTCTCCTCATTCGTATTTAAATAACCATCAAGACTCATCAATTTGCCTCTAAAACTGGTTTTCATACAGAAAAGTATTCTCATTCACCTATTTAAAGTGCCCAATTCATAGTTAAGCACAGAGGGAGGGTGCCTGTAGGCCCAGCACTTGTTGAAGTAGTGGGATCACCTATTCCAGGACAGTCTGTATTACATAGAAAGTTCAAGGTCAGCCTGGTTACAGAACATGACCCTGTTTCCAATAAATACAGAAATTAATTCATTAATAATAAACTATGCAAGTCAGTATTTTTAGTTTAGTCACCGTTCTGTGTGTCCATCACTGTAATCAGTTTTAACTCATTTTCATCACTTCTAGACGAACATAATACCAATCCCACTGGTGCCCCATCTGCCTTCTACTTCGTCAGCACTAGCCTTGCTGCTTAGTAATAGTGTCTGTTCTGAACATTTCATATAAATGGAATAGACTGAAGATTTTCACAGCCGATTTCTGCACTGCTTTTTCATTCTGAATAATGTAGTATATGACTATTTGCCCACTCATTTTCTAGATTAAACCTGGACCACTTCTACCATGAGGCTCTGATGAAGAATTCCAAGATACCACTGCCACAAAGTGTGTGGCAGCAAACATTTTCTCTTCTGTTGGCTGATACACTCCTTTTCCACTAGGAAAGAATTGCTGGCTCAGAAGGTAAGTCAACTTTTAACCATGTGAAAATGTCTAGACAGTTTTTTTCCATGCAACTGCGTCTTTTTTTTTTTTAAGGAACAGCAGAACAAATCTAGTTTCTCTGCATTCTGGCCAGCACTGTGACTGTCTCATGTGACACCGCATCTTAGACCACCTTCTCTAAAGAAGCATCCCACTGTGCCCTTACATGAATTTCTCCAGTAGTTGACAATGTCTGACGTGCTTTCCTGTGTTTCTTGATTGATTTTGAGATAGGGTCTTAATATGTAGCTCAGACTGGCTTGGAACTCATGGCAATCCTCCTGCCTCCACCTCCTGGATGCTGGGATTGCAGGTGTGAGCTATCACACCTGTCTTATTGATCATTCTATATCTTCTCTGGAGGGATGTATGCACAGGCCCTTTGACCATGTTCAAGTTGGATCAATTGAATTTGCATGAGGAGTTCTGCAAGTTCTTCATTCTATTTTTCAGTGCCATCTCCACCATGATGATCCTGGACTATATCAGAAGGCTGGCTAATCATGATCCAGAGAATGAACCAAAGGCAATGGTCATTCATGGTTCCTACCCAAAGCTTCTACTTGAGTTGCTGCACTGACTGCCCTCAAGAATGCACCAGGACACGAAAGTGAAAGGCACATGTGCCCTTCCTCCCCTAAACTATTCTTTATCAGGGTGTTTATCACAACAGAAAAGTGATGAGAAAAATCATCATTCTCAGCTCTTTTTACCTGCCTGATGATACGCTGTGAAGCATAAATTTAAAAACACACACACACACACACACACACACACACACACATATGAATTTGCCCCTTTTTCTTCATTGCCTGTACTGTGGTGTCACATGATCTTATCATGAGGATTCGCAATGCTTTCTCTTCTGGAGCCCTCTCTTGGTTCAGCTCTCCCGACTTTTATGTCTATAATAAATTTTGAGTTAATTGTGTGTGTTCTGACTTCTAAATACTTAAAAAAATTCTTTTATTGCCAAACAAATTATTGCCTCCTTTGATCAGAGACGCGGATGGCCTAGGTCTCCACAAGAAACTCATCATTGTCCCTTTGTTTCCAGCCATGGTCAGCTTTATTCTTTAAAACACATGATATTTCTTTGTGTGTGTGTGTTGATGTGTGTGTCTGTGTATGTGAAAATGCAAGCAAGCATGCCATGGAATGTGTGTAGGTGAGAAGGAAACCCCAGGTGTACAGTCACCTTCCACCTTTTTTGAGACAGAATCTCCTCGTCCTCTCCTCCTCCTCCTCTCCCTCCTCTTCATCCTTCTCTCCCTCCTCCTCCTCCTCTCTTCCTTCTCCTTCTCCTTCCTCTCCTCCTCCTCTCCTCCTCCTCCTCTCCCTCCTCCTCTTCCTCCTGAGGTTGTTAGCTGTTGCACACATCAGGGTCACTGGCCCACAAACTTCTGGGGCTTCTGCTGTCTCTGATTCTCATCATAGGATCACTGGGATGGCACACAGGTGTGGTCCCACCTAGCATTGTGGGCATTCTGGTGATTTAAACCCCATATGCTTACACAGAAAGTTTTTAACCAACCAAGCCATCTCCTAGCCCACAAGAAGTTTTCTAAATTAAATGCCTGCCCATGTCACCTCTCTTAGGGAAACATTTTTAATGATTCAGAGTACACCTCAGGCTTTAGCCTTAGGCACACAGAATTGCAAAGAGAAGAATCCAAATTAGTCTCATAAATCTGCAGGTTGGTTTAATGTCCATGTAACCAGTTTATTTTAAACATGGTCATATGAATCTTATCAATCCAGAGTAACAAACTCTAATCACAAACTATAGAAAAGTTGAAAAGAACTTTAATGTTTTCCTCTGTGTTTTTATTGTTTTAAATTTATACATTATATATATTATACAAGTTATGTAAATATAGAGTTACATATACATATACATTATTAAAATGAGTGTTCTCAAAACTACTGTGTAATACATAACACAGCATGCAGTTGATTGCGAACAAAGGCTGGGAAGAAATGGGAATTTTCTACATATTTTTAGATCTTCAGTTATAAAATAAAAGTGCCAAGTGAATAATGACAGACATATTCTGCTCTAGTCCAATAGAATGCATCTTGAGCACATATGTCTCATATGAGGTTTGCTCATAGTGGGTGATGAATAAATCAATTTCCAGGGAAATAATAAAATATGATCCTGATAAGAAGATGCAACTGATCATAACAGTTCTCGAAAGTGCTAGGTGTTGTGGTATATTTGAATCATGCAATTAAAAATGAATGTAAGTGACAATCTGTCTCAGAGTCCCTCTTGAACCCCTCCATCCCAAATCTTTCAATAAAGTTGTAGCAATGTATTATAATTCAACATTAATTTATAAGACTTGAAATTTTTTTGCAAAACCAGAAATATTAATTCATGGTTATTAAATTTTACTTTCTATTTCTCCAACAAAGCATTAAATTATAATTATAGTTTTTTTTATTGTGTCCTGAATACCATCTAGAAATGAGCTTAAATAATTTATTTTCATTGCACTTAAATCTTGGTGCTCATTCAGGATTCACAAGATGATCTGATACATCAGACATTCTTACTGTGAATCTCTGGTATGTGAGAAAGTTACAGGGTGGGAGAAAGAGAAAGAATGGAAAAATGTACTGGAACAAACATTGCATTATGAACAATATGCTATTTTCTCCTGGGAACCCAGCAGCAAAACAGAAGCCTGTTCATGCCGCCTGCAGAGCAGCCATGAAAATGTACAGGTTATGGGGCCAGTGACGCACACATGAATGGCCAAGCGTTAGTGCGCCTGACCTGGAGTGATCCTGCATCTGCAGCCCTGTTCTCCAGAGAGCCGCGCAATGCTTCAACTCACACTCCATCTAATTCGTGCTGCCAGTCACAATGGCTGCTTACTACATATGAGTTCTTTTGTGAAATAGTGGAAAGGAAACAATTCTGGATTAGCGGATCCAGCCAAGAGCTGGAAGTCAGGAGTTCACAGGCATATCTAACAATGACTTTTTGTATAATAGAGGGCAAGGTTCTTGACTTCAGCAATTAGATTCCCAGAGACTGGTGGTATGCCACACTCAGGCGCTGTTCTTCACAGCGCAGGGGATCAGGGTTAGTCAGGGAAGCCCCCAGTTGACTGAGCACTCACCATGCAGAAGACAGACAGATGAAGCAGGAACACACAATCCAGAAAGAAAACCCCTTTCTCCTTTGACATAGAAGTGTCTTGATTCTAATAAAGTCCTTATGGAAAATATCACTTATTGGATTTCCTCCTTTCCTACTTTTTCTGGAAGTATCTGGAGTTACTCCGAGTTGCTGGTGGCTACTTCACTCAGCTGTGGCTCTTTTCCTTCAGGGGCGCCACCCTTTCCAGAAAGGAATCAGCAATTCACATTCAACCATCAGACATTAGCTGAGATCTTAGGCCAGTGACATATACAAATGTTCAAGACTGCAAAGAAAAACAACTGACTCCTTATGCAGGCTGTCTGGACAGAATAGCACCTTGTGTTACATAAGCAGTCTTAGACCAAAACATGCCTCCAAACCTGTCATTTCTCACCTGGATATACCCTATAACCTTTCAAAACCACTTTCTCCAAATGGCAGTTAGGAAGAAAAAAATTAAGGTAATTAAAGCAAAAATATGCTACAGAATGTCACCACTGACCTGTCTTCCCAGTACTAACTGCAAACCTTGTACTGAACATTTCCAGAGCACTGAGAAAAGATACCTGTCCTGA
The DNA here is from genome assembly GCA_010120015.1 of Rhombomys opimus. Taxonomy (NCBI): domain Eukaryota; kingdom Metazoa; phylum Chordata; class Mammalia; order Rodentia; family Muridae; genus Rhombomys; species Rhombomys opimus. The sequence goes on along the minus strand of REGO01000054.1, from coordinate 6,452,872 downwards.
CACAGAGTGGCTGGAAAATCATCTCACACCCAATATGCTAACCAGCAAGAATTACACAAGCATCTGGCTTTTTCATCACATCCAAGTGTTTTCCCCCTCGTGCCACCATTTTCTTATCGGCTAAATACACTGAAGTCTGAGTACAGTCAGGAGTGTCATAAGAAACAAACTGTAGATTTGGTAATTTATAAGCTTTGGGAAGATGAAATGCATGTCATTCAACATCAGAGCACCAGAAGAGTTGGTGTCTAAAGAGGGTTTTGTTGTTGTTCGTGGTGGGTTTTTTTTGGCTTTTATAGATAGCTGCCTTCCTGCTCTTGTCTACATGAAGGGAATGAAAGTGCTCCTCTGGACCTCCACACAAGATTGCTGATCCCATCAATGACCACTGAACCCTTAAGACCAAACAAGTACACCTTGATAGTCAACATCACGAGATTGAGAATCATCCTTGGAACACAGCTCGAGGCATATCTTTGAAGGTGTTTGCACGATATGGAAAGAATTACTTTAACTACGGTCAGTACCATTCCAGGGCCTAGGTTCTGGACTGAACAAGGAGGAGAAAACAAGCTCAGTGGCAGCCTTGACCTCGCTCTGCTTCCTAATTGAAGATGCAGTGGGACCAGCTCCTCACACTGCTGTCACATCTCATCCCCACCATTGGTTCCTGTCTTAGTCAGGGTTTCTACTGCTGAAAGGAAACACCATAACCAGGCAACTTTAGGGGAAAAGGGTTTGTTTGTTTTACACTTGCACAGCACTGTTCATCATCAAAGGAAGTCAGGGCAGGAACTCAAACAGGGCAGGAACCTGGAGGCAGGAGCTCACGAAGAGGCCATGGAGGCGAGCTGCTCACTGGCTTGTTTAGCCTGCTTTGTTAATAGATCCCAGGTCAGCCAGCTGAGGATGGCACTACGGATAATGAGCTCCTTTCCACCAATCACCAATTAAGAAAATGCTCTGCAGGGCAGCCTATATTCTTATGAAGGCATTTTTAAAGCTGAGTTTCCCTCTTCTCTGCTGCCTCTAGCTTGTGTCATTTTGACATGAACCAGCCAGGAGCGTGTCACTGAACTGTGAGCTAAATAAACCCTTGCTTCCTTACGTTACATTTTGTGCTCCTAACTGATTCCTTCTTAGAGGGGTATCCAAGAGTTCAGTCAGATCTAGGCTAACAGGTTCACTGATGTCAGTACCCCAAACACTATCGTGAACACAGCCTCCATACCCTCAGCTGTTCTTACAGATTACTTCTCCTGGCCCGTGAAACCCAGAAGAAGCCCTGTCTTGGGAGGGACATCCCATCCAGCAGACCCTGACAGGGCCCTGTGTGCTCCACAACAGGAAATGGCCAGTGGGCCAGCAGGTCTGAGTCATCAGGGCACATTTGTTATCCTTTTCCTATGGAAAGCTGATCACAGGCCTTGTCTACAATCCAGCCTCTGTCTACAGTGGCCAGGAAGTGTGTTACCACCCGTGCTACCACAGGGCCTGCCAGCCTCCTTCAGATTGCGGACCCCGAGGGGACCCTGAAGTTTGACTTTGGCAATCCTCTGTCACATGCCTGTTTGAGCAGGAAAGTCTGAGAGGCCCAGGGTCGGGTTGTTTCTCTGCCCTACCACGATTCTAGGAGATTCCTGGAGCTCAGTTTCCCCTGAGCAAACCTGACTGCATAGGGGATTCCGGGGAGCACCGATCAGGGCAGCCAGGCAGCTTGCTAGCACGGCCCTATGATGCCTAGTAATCAGCCCCGCCCCTCAGCTTCCGCCGTACACAGCAAGGGTCTGGAGTCATTTTGCTCAGCTGGAGATCTGCCGAGAGGCATGTCAGCTTGACTCTCCAAGACAGACTTCCCAAAGGCTCTGTCCTCTGGAGGATTCTCAAGTGGCCTTAGATTTCAGTCCTAGACTTTTTTTTTTCTTTTTTTTTTGTGAACACATATGCAGTTCTGCCTTCCTGGGGGAGACATATTTTGTGATTCCTCAGCAGGCTAATGAGTTGAACATTGACCCATTAGGGACTTTGAAACACGTTGATAAGTCACCTCCAATTTCTCCCTACCACAGTCTAAACTGAAGCTTGTTCACACAGGACCCCACCAGAAAACTGCCTCCTAATAATCCTGGAACAGGCAGAAGACCTCAGTCTCAGCTGTGCCTCCTGAAATGACCTTTGTCTTACTTCCAGCCTGTCTAAGGCACAGTCCGCAGAGCATGAACTGTCACTGGACTCAGGCAGTGACCGAACTGGAGTCACATTCATAAGCACGCTGGGAACAGCTACAGCTTCTATGTGTCTTGACAACGCCCTTATCTCAGGGCCAGTCAAGTTCTAGAGAAATCCCAGATTCACCAGAGCCACACAATACAACCTCTATTAGAACTCCTTGAATGAGGTCCCTTAACTGTGTCTCTATTGTGAGGCACCACCTATTCCCTGACTTGAATTACGATCAAGTCCAATGTCAAAGGGTTAGCCAGACATCCCAGAGGCCAAACAAAAGACACCATAAATAACCATACTGCAAAGAAAAACACTACACGCAGAGATATACCAATTAACAGGGTTAGCAAATATAATTCCACCAAAGAAAACTGCTAAACCCAATCAAAAGAAATGGAAATAAATGAACTATCTGCAAAAGATTTCAAAACAATCAATTTAAAGAAACTCAGTACAAAAAAAAGAAGGAAGGAAGGAAAGAAAGAAAGAAAGAAAGAAAGAAAGAAAGGAAGGAAGGAAGAAACATGGTATAATTATATGAAAGAAATGACAAACTTAATAAAAAAATATTTTCCTGAAAATAATGGCATAGAATTAGAACTCAATAATAGAAGTAACTTTAGATATAAATTCTATATATACAAATCAATAGCTATGATATACCACGTGGACATACTGAAGAATGAAAATCATGCATTTCAATAGATATAGAAAAGGCGTATGACAAGATATTTATTCATGATGAAAGTTCTCAACAAATTAGCCATAAAAGCAAGGAAGCTTAACATACACAAGTTTAAATTCCGTCAGCCAATGTCACAGTCAGTGTGAAAAGTTGAAAGTGTCTCAAGATGCCCACGTTCACATCTTCTACCTAATGGTGTGCTGGAAATTCTCATCCAAACAATTAGACAAGAAGAAGAAATAAAAGACATTCAAACAGGAGAGGAAGAAGTGGAAGTATCTGCTCTCTCACAACACAGTCTTACAGAGATAAAGTCCTAAACACCACACCCCCAAACCTGTTAAAACAGGTGAGTGAACTCAGTAAAGTTGGAAGATTAAAAGAAAAAAATCAGCATACAAAATAGCTAGTATTCCTTTATTATAATGCTTTTATTGGAAGAAGAAATTACAGTATCAGACACATTTAGAATCAGGTTAAACTATTTAGTATTATCATTATCAAAACCAATGAAAAAATTAAGAAGATACAAATAAGTAAACAGTATGAATGAATTGGTGGGGTGTCTTTGGAAGGATTGGTATTGTTAAAACAACCACACTAACCCATTATCACAGAGCCAATAGAATCCATGCCAAAAGCTCAAGGACATTTTCATGGAAATAGAAAACAACCTTGAAATTTGTCTGGAGCCAAAAAAAAAAAAAAAAAAAAAAAAAAAAAAAAAAAAAAATCTGAAGCAATCTTAAGAAAAAGATATGCAGTGCCAGATTGTGGACCAAGCAGCTGTTGGAATCTCAGACTCTCAAGGTGTAGGGAGCATATTAAAAATACCTTTCAGATGTGTAAAAATAGCTTAGTCAGGAATCCCACTGCACCCAAGCCTGCACCGCTCACTAATGATAACCAGGGACAGCCTAGAACCCCACTGGACAAGTACACAAGCAGAGACCGAGAGCATTGCTCGTTTTCACATTCGGAGAGACGCCACCTCCATCTGCCCTGCAGCTGGAGAGACACCCCCCGGATTCTGACCCTCGAATCAGGGACTTCTGTTAGAGGCTGGACATGACTTTCAGCCTTGGAGAGAGAGGCTTAGGGCGATAGTCAGGAGTTTAGAGTAGGAATCCTGTATGATAACCCCCAGCACACTAAACGATCACTTTTGTTCTACTAACTACGTGTCAGTGCACTTTCTACCTTCTGGTGCATGACGCAGCGTACAGATGACAGCTGTTGAATTACCAGCCCACATCATAGAGGCCAACCTAGGAAATGCTCCTTTTCTTACACTGGTTCTATTCCAGAGAATCCTGACTACAACATTCACCAGTGGGCTCAGGAGCACTATCCATGACAAGTGTGGAGCTGCTACTGAACCCACATAGGACAGCAAAAGCTGTCCCAAACAGAAATGTCAGTGTTAGCGGTGAGAAACCCCAGTGCTAGCTCCTCCTCTTCCCTCTTCACTGCCACCTGCCTCTCCAGAAACCCCACCACTTAGACCTGCATGTATGTGTAAATACATTGGAAACAAAGAACATTTGTGTGTGTAATTGTTCATGTTTGGAAACTTTAATCTGGAAGAAGAAATTTAATCTACTTATTTAATTGTTCAGACATGAATGGAGTCTCTTTTGTTAACTTTTCTATATCCTAAAATGCATACTATACCTCCTGGAACAGAGATTATGCACATGTAATCTCCACATCTGTGGCGTTGCCATCTCTTGGAGCTGACTCTCAGAGGTTCTGCTCCACTGAACAAGATGATGTGCTGCTTCTCAGAACTTACATTCATGCAGAAACAGTAAGATGGAGCTCCCTGTCCCAGGAAGAAAAACTAACAATTATAGGGGACTTATCTGTATTCCAGCCTAGGTCAGGTGCCTCTGAGTCAGCTTAAGTATCTGTAATTTTTGACAAACATTTTTTTCCACAAATGGATGTAAAGAATCCACTAATACACTAATATCCTTTACACTAATTCACTAATATTGTGTATGGGAATCTGTGCTTCCATTTGAAAGCTGTCACTTGGCTCTCAAGTATACTCTTATTGGAGAGAAGATGATTTTAGAATTGTGACCCTCGCCAACTGGAAAGAAAGGGGCAAAGAAGAGACATTTAATGATTCTGGTTCTCCTCACATCCCCAGGTTAATTTTCCTCAAGCAGAAACTTCTTGGTGCCTTTACTTTGACTTTGCAAACCACAACCTCTCTGACCTTGAGTTTCTGCCTGCCCTGGGGAGCCTGCCTCTTCCTGGAGTCCTTGCAGGGCCAGCTTTGGTCTGTCCTGACTGGTACCTGTCAGTCTCCAGCTCTGGGGCCCACTGATCCCCAGAGATGGCCACTCAGCCTTCAGGTTTCCCTTTGGCATGCAAATCATGGAAACATCAGAAAGGCAGCCTTGTGCCTTCCAGGGCTGTCTACTGGGGCTTTTCCCCATACAAGGAGAGAATCTTTGCTGCTATTTTTGTCCTGAAAAGCTACTTAGGTTGAAAATGAACACAGGAAGACAAGGTCTGATCACTCTTCAGGATTTATTAGTCTCCCTTCTTTGCAGAATTAGACAGTGGCTTTGCCAAGGAGTTATGTGGAGCTGGTTGACTTGTCTTAAACTCTCTTCCTCCATACTCAGGATGCCACCCACTTCGAGCAGCCACCCGACCTAGGCTTCTCTCTGACTTCTGCCTTCGCCCAGAATTTGTTGAACTTGATTGATTAAATAAAAAGGAATGAGCTAATGGTGAGATGAAGCTATACTATATAAATTCACGTTTATTGGGAGCATCGCCTCGAGGGAGGGGAAAGGGGAAGGGGAGCAGGAATGGGGGAAAGGAAGGAAGAAAGAAAGGAAGGAGCAGAGGAGCCAAGATGTCTATGTTATATAGTGAAGGGCCTCTGGGAGAGAAGCCCCGCCCCTAGGTGGAGGCCAGGGTATGGCAGCCACGCCCTGCAGCAAGTAGGGACTTTAACATCCCAGCCTTTTGTTGATAATAAATGGATAATGGGAGAAGAATCTTTTCTGGTTACTTTTGTCTGACATTGGGGGCATTGGGGAGTGGGGCAAAAAGCTGGGATGCTGGCCAAGTCCCAAGAGCAGGCTGTTCGCTTTGCTGACCAGGATGTGTGAGACCATCTGAGACTAGGAAACTGCAGGTCCAGGTGATGCAGTCTGTGAGGGTTAGGCCAGAGCACCTGAGTTCTGGATGCAGCCCTTGAGGAAACGGGATGCTGGAGCATGTATGTGTTAGGGGCAGAGGATGAAGTCGAGGAGTTTAACTTGACTTTAACTTTTAGGCCCACGGTCTTGGTAGTTGGAGGAGGGGAGTCCTAAAACCAGGGGAGGAATCCCACCCCCAGGAACAGGTGGGTTGGGACAGGCTGTTGACTGGCAGCACTTATCTGGAGCCTGACCTGTGGATTCCAGTGGATCTCCTGAAACTTACAAGAATCTTTTTAAGTTTACAAAAAGAGACAAATTGGCTTGGGAAACAACTTAAAATCTGATTACTGTGAAAGCTCCAAACAGTCTTAATACAAAAAACAATGGCAAAGTGGGGGCAAGAGTTTTTATGTATGTATGTATGTATGTATGTATGTATGTATGTCTGTATGTATGTATAAAGTTACTTTCTTATCACCAAACTTAAAACACCTCAGACCCCCAAACACTTTATCAGAAGCTCAGACCATACATAAACTGTACATTTCTGAGAGGACAGGGAAGCTTTGGTTTCTGTCGTTAAACTGATCTTCAACCGCACCAGAGACCTGAGAAGGATGGATTGCTGCAGGCAGCATAATCCAAGCGGCCTGGGTACTGATCAATATTATGAGGCTCACCCGTTATCCAGACGGCCATCCCAGGCCATCCCAGGCCATCCCAGGCTCCTGCGGTGTCAGCAGTTCCTGTGGGCACAAGTTCTAGGGCAGCATTGTAGCAGCAGTCTTTGGTTGCTGGGCCCAGCAAATCTGAGAGGCCTTTCTTGTGGAGCAGGAACTGGGGAGAATGACAGACCTCATTTTGTCTAGGCAGAATGGGACAGTCAGCTCTCTGTGTGTCTTGTTTGTCCACAGTTCATGCAGGGTTTTAGCAGCAAGTAAGTCGAGGTAGGCTTGTCCGGTAGCACAATCCATGAGGAGTCAGCTGTGGTGGTGCTCAAATTGTCTTAGAGACCTTGGGGTCACTGCTAGAAGCCGGGGTCTCTGCCACATTAAGCTTATTCATTAAGCATTTAAATGTACTATTCTGCAGATTTTCTGACAGCTTTGAGGACCATGATCTATTAAGTGTAGCCAAAGAAGCTTTGATTGTACCGTTACCCATCCTAGGCTTAACTTTGAAAACACAAGACAAGAGACTAGGAAAGCTTAATCAGTTTTTTAGCATGACTGTAAATTTATTTCATCTCTGTATACTCTTTTGGTACTATAACAAACAACCAAGACTGGGTAGTTGACAATGAACAAGAATCCCTTTTCTTATAGCTTTTGAAGGCTGAGAATTCCAAGATCAAAGCTCTAGTACATGCTGGCTGTTCCGGCATGCTTGGACACTTCCCCTTCACACTGAGGTCTCTTCTTTGCTGCTCTGTTGTGCTACAGTACACTTATGCAGAAGAATTTCAACCTGAAGCTACTATGCATTTTCAGGAATGAAACTAAACTGCCAAAAAGTGGAGAGTGCTCCCTTAACATGCACAAGGCCTTAGGCAACATCCTGTCTCCTCAAATTAAATGTGAGCACGCACAAATCCAAACTAGGAAGTCAGAATGAGGCCACAAAATAAATATGAAAGTAAATATTTAAAACGTAAGAAAAAAGTTCCAAATTTATAGAAGGTTGGCATCTTGCAAAGTCTGGGCAAGCAGACTCTTCATCATCTATTTCAGACATTTCATTACTCTTCAAACCCGAGTGTTGTTTTTCCTGCAGGCACTTGATCCCCGGTTCTTGTTTTCTGTGACACTGAGTGTGTCTGAACCTGCCTTGGTTTCAATAACAAGTAACTCACTCTGGGAGATTTATAGGGCTGCTCTGCATGGGACTGTTCACTGGGCTGGGAACGGTAATCCTTTTCCACACACACAGTCCTTAGGACTTAGCCACTTCCCAAGGGCCCCGCCGAGAGCAGCATTTAGGGGTTAGGGACTACAGCGCAGTTGGTAGAGTGCTCGCCTGGTATGGAGTGGTTGGTCCCTAGCACCTTAGCTCCTGCCTACAAGCCTAGTGCTTCCCAGGTGGAGGAGATTCAAAATCTCCCTTGGCTCTCGGTCAGCTGACCTGCATGAGACAAGAAGAATGTTTACAAGCAGCTAGCAGACACACTAACAATCGGATCTCAGGACTCCACTGTGGGTTTCACGGTCCCTCACAGGGAGTACATCCACTCCATTCACAAGCACCCGATTTCCTCATCAACTCACAAGCCCAGACTCTCATCTAAACATGACCTAAATCAGCCTCAAGATATGATGTACCCTGGGAGAAACGGGCCCGTGAAATCAAGCAAACTGCTGGCTTCTAAGACAAAACTCTGGAGCAAGCACTGGGGGGACATCACCTGGAGAAGAAGCAGGAATGAAGAAAGCTGGGACAGGTTTCATGTAGTTCAAAATGCATCCACCAGACTATGTAGCTGAAGATGGCTGGACTTCTGGTATTCTAATCACGCCTGTTTATCCAGTACTTACAACCAAACCGAGGACTATTGTATGCTAGGTAAGTGCTCTAACTACTGAGCTAGGTATTGAGCCCATGATGGTAAACCTTTGACACATATCTCACTTTTTGGAAACACTGGGGCTGTAGATGCACTCTCTAGGCTCCAGGTTACCCTGATCAGCACACTGTGTCTGCCAAATCTTCAGGGCAGCTTCCACAGGTTTCAGCCTTGTGCCCGCTGCTCTTCACATTGCATGCCTGTGGCTCTGCTCTCTGGGGTTATGAATATGGTCCATCTTGGAGAAGGCGGTTTCTCCTGCACTCACACTGACAGATCCTGCCTAACCCACCCACCCCAAACTTTTACTCACTCCAGCCCAACCCAGTGTGCAAAGGTACCTGGATACCCCAAGAGAAAAGCAGGGCCGGGGCCGCAGCCATAAACTCTGTCTCACGTGACAAATGTGAGCAAGGAGGGTGGGAGTGAAGCCCGCAGCTGACTGCACGGCAAAACGGAAGTACCGGGACAAAGAGCTGTGCAGACAGGGAAGCGATTTCCCGTCTCTGCTGGACTGTGTTCTCCCTCTGACTCCCCCACTTACTGGCAGTACTGCTCAGAGCAAGCCAACCTTCTGGCCATGTTTTGATAGTAATGTCACAAATTATGATATTTAGCACAGAAGTATTCTCTCATAATATTCTCTTTACCTGTGCTGGTCAGATTGCCAGGAATGTTAGAATTGCTAATAGATTTCTCTAGAAAATATTTTAAACTCAACTATGAAAAATTATGTAAAGATTAATTAACAACTGAAAGGCCAAATGTCTGAAAAAAAATAGTGAACACGGTTCAATTCTAGATCTGTACTACGTGGGTAAAGGCTTTTTGTTCTCAGCACAAATCATGCAAAGAAAGGCCTTTTTCAATCTGACGCAGGGGAGAGGTCCCAGACAATTTACCTCCTCAAAGTCCTGCTTTTGTGAGCCTCCTTGGGCTTCTACTTAGCCTACAGCTCACTTCCGAGAGTCGGCATCCCAGATCTCCACAGAGATGGCTAGAGGGTTGTCTAAGGATGCTCATCGGGATAAGGCTTGCCCGGTACCAGTCCAAGCAAAAGGTACAGCAAAAGGCAGGAGAGTTGTTGGTGAGAATCTTCCGTACCTGGTGGCCTGCGAAGCGTGCCCGACGCCTTCCCGCCGTCCATCCTCCCTCGCCGCCACTCACAAGGGCTGACGTGGATCTCAGCCCCACACTCATGCAACCGCACGGAGGGGAAATCGGAGACCTTTTCCGGGCGCCCGATTTGACCCGCTTGCCAAGGCGGCGAAGGAGGACGGACGGCGTGAAGGCGTGGGGCACGCTTCGGGAGTGCAGGCCGGGGGGCGCTGCTTGCCCACCCGAAGTGCCAGACACCACCGCTGTGCTGAATGCGCGTCTTTGCCCCTGACCATGAGGTGCCCCGACTCCAGCTTCTGGCACTTGCGTCGCAGTGGAGAAGTCATCGGGAGATAGTGTCCTGCGGGCAGGTGTTGGAGAGGTCACCCCCGCGTGTGAAGAACTTAGCCAGCACCGGGCCTGGCCTCCGCCCACTCCGCAGCGGCCCGCGTGTGCCGAGGGCACCGGGCCTGGCCTCCGCCCACTCCGCAGCGGCCCGCGTGTGCCGAGGGCACCGGGCCTGGCCTCCGCTGGCATGGTCGCCCAGTGCGACCGCCACACGGGCGCCCGGCGTCGCCGGCAGCAGTCTGTCCAGCGCGGGAAGGGGAAGAGCCTGCAGAAAGGGCCCCGGCCGGCCGGAGCAGCTCCAGGCTCCAGATCAAGCTCCCTTTGCCCCACCGTACCTTGCACACGCTGCGCTTCAGCTCCAAGAGCCCCAAGACTTTCCTTTAGACCCAGACACCCACTAAATAAAACTCCAGAGTCCTTCACACACACACCCCTCCCCCCAAGGAGAGAGCTCCAGCTTGTCTCTCCCCCTCACGAATGAAGACACAGTCCAATAAGAACAAGGTACACTAGTGAGATTTTAAAAAGATCTATTTTAAGTGCTCCTTTGTGTGTGTGTGTTCTCATGTGTGTGTTTTCATGTGCGTCCAAGTACCAAAAGGGGGAAGAGGACAGTGTCACCATGTGGGATTGGCCTTGCAGATGGTTGCCTGATGTGGGAGCTGGGAACGAAACACCATTCTGTAAGGGCCGTGTGGGCTCCTAACCACCGAGCCGTCTCTCCAGTCTCCAAGATAGGTTTAACCAGAACAAAAACAAAAATTCAAAACTCCTTCCAACTGGCTTTTAGCACTTTTTAGATAAACCAGGAAAGGCAATGTAAAAATGTAATGCTTGCTAGAATTAATCCCTACTAAGGCAGCATGAAACTATCCACGTGTGCATCTACATGGAAACTTCCAACAGATTGGAGCTACCTCCCAAATCACGCCTAAACTGCTTCCTGTGCACTGAGGCAGAGTTCAGGGACACAGCACTGTTACCTGAATGATTTGCCAGAACCTGAGCCCCGGGGCTTGGCCACCTACCCTCAAAAGACCAAACAGTGTCAATAATGAAAAGCAAAGCAAAGCAATTTATTCAGTGTGGCCCCATTTTAAAAAGGAACAAGCAAACACGTCCAGTGACCCTACCCCAAGCCCATCTTCAGGGTCCTGGCGCAGATTTGGCTTTGAATGGAGGATAAGGGTATGTATAGCTAAGCAATCTTGGTCAAGGCGTGGTCCTGCCAGTCCTCACTGTGTCAGCTCCTGTTTCTCCTGCTTATGGTCTGACAAGTTGTCAGGACTGTGTGAAATTTCTTTGTGGGAGACAGCTTTCCTCCTGGCTGGCACCAGGCTTCATCCTTTTCCTCCTCCCAGCCTGAGACTCCTGGGGAAATGCCACTCCCCAGGTCCGTTGTTTCTGACAGCTGAAGTCTGACAGTCTGGGATGCAGGTACAAGTCTGCTTAGATCGTCTTACCCTGACAGAATGGTTACAGCACTTGTCATATGCAGGTCTAAGTTTCCTCCCCACAGCTGCACAACAAACACCAGCCAGACAAAACTTCATTTCTTTAAAAATATTTACCAGCATATCATACAGAATACACCTTGAAGTTTTTCTTCGAAGCAGTGGCTTGCATCTCCAAAACGAAGGCAGAGGGCAGGCAGGAGCTGAGAGCAGTTCCTCCTCTGGGGGAATCAGGCACCATGTCTCTCCCCTGTTCATCCTAGTGACTCCAGGCTGCCCACGGGAGCAGCCAGAGGTGCTGATGAGGCAGTGCTAACCACAGGGGACTCGGCCACCAGGTTTCTCTCAACTATGTATTGCTTAGCTACAAAAAAATAAAAAAAGAAAAGAAAGAAAGAGAAATCAAGAACAGAATTGTGCTGGTTAGTTTTGTCAACTTGACGCTAACTGGAATTGCCTGGGAAGAAGGAAACTCAAGTGAGGAACTGCTTCCAGCAGATTGGCCTTTGGTTATGTCTATGCAGTTGGAGTGTCTAGTAGCCAGTTGTTCAGTCCAACACAGAGTGAGGCAGGGAATGGCTGTTTAGTGGGATGAAGATACATTGTATTTAGACTGTGGTCCTATAACATTTCAAACTCTCTACAGTTATCGACACATTAACTGGTGGATCTGTAGACACCGCTTCTTTATAGGAATTCTTGTTCACAGTACACGTGTAAACCTGCACACATACACAGATACGTGTGTGTGTGTGTGTGTGTGTGTGTGTGTGTGTGTGTGTAGGCCAGAGTTTGGTGTCAGAGTCATTCTCCACTGATCTTCTATGTATTTATTGAGGCAAGGCCTCCTACCCTATTATTAAACTCACTAGCCAGCTTGCTCTGGGGACACACTGTCTCTGTCATTCCAGGTTGGAATCACAGGAGGCTGCCACACTCACTGACAGGGTCTGAGAATCAGAATCCCACTCCTCAAGCTTGTGGAGCAAGTTGCTTTAACCACTGAGCCTTCTCTCCAGCTGTCTCCCTTCTTTTCTCTCTCCCTTCTTCCTTTCTTTATACCCACCTTTTTCTGTGACTACTGAAGATGGAACCCAAAGCCTCTTAGGCACTAGGCAAGCACTCTAGCCAACTAAACTCTGTATTACAACACCAGCGTTAACAGTGCTATTTCTCTGTGAATTCCAGTTAAATAGTGAACTGAATCTGTTTAATTTGTAAATGATAAAGGTACTTTGTGTCTCTTCTCCTCTCAGGAGTGCACTGCAGTACCTTCCCTGTACATGCTTAGACCTGGGTGTGCTAAGGCTAATGGGCAGTAAGTTACTACAAAGAAAATGAGACGGATAGTTTATTGCTCTAACTCAGAGCAGAGTTAACACATTAGGGGTCAAACCCCCAAATGACCAAAGGCTAGAGCTGGGCTGGGAGTGAGGGCAGAAATTGCAATCAAGCTACAGTTACGTTTTTTCCCATACAGTTCTTTGAAGAAAAGCGAACATGTAATTTGAGACTGCAGATGTGATGGATGACTTCCTTTCTTGGACCATCAGCTCTTGAGCACATGCAGATGAGGTGCCCTTTTGGATCAGTGACCAAGTAGTGACCAGACTTTGCCTCTCCTGCCTTGGTAGCTCTGAGCCTTCCCCCAGCTACCCTGTCCACATGCCTGCCACCTGCCCAGGTTCAGATGAGCCACGCAGCACAGATCCTGGTGTGCCCTGAGCTGGGTCTCAGTCACATCAGCATGCCCAGTCACTCTCCCTCGCCTCTCAGCCTGCACCGTACTGCCTTACAGGAGATTCTCCTGAAATGAGAAGCAGGGCCTTAAAACAGAAATCTTCTCAGTTAAGTTAATGCAATCAATTCAGCATAGTGGCCTATCAAATGGTTGCTTTTCCGCTGCAGGGCTAGAACACCCTGACAGAAAGCAGTTTGGAGGAGAGAGGTATCTATTTGGATGTAGAGTTTCAGAGGAACACAGTCTGTCTTGCTGGTGAAGACAAAGCAGCAGGACCATGAGACAGGCTTGACAGGAAGCAGAGAGGTCACAGCTGATCTGCACACAGGATTGGAGGGAAAGAACAGGAAGCTGGCCAGGCTGTAGATGCATGACGCCCATCTCCATGACATGTTTCCTTCAGCAAGCCTCCCAGACAGGGCCACCAGCTAGGGACCATGTCTTCAGACTAATCAACTAGCACAGGACATTTCACATTCACAGTGACACTCTAGAAATATTAAACTCAATTTTGTCCATTTTAGCAGGCCTAACACAAAGTACATTCTTCTGTATGTGCTGATGAGATGGATTCATAAAGTATTCTTAAATGAAGAAAGCGTTTGGCACTTAGAGCAAGATTAATTCTTTGAATGTAGAAATTTCATGACGGCACTGGAGTTTTTGTTGTTGTTTTTATTTTTGTTTGTTTGGCTTTGTTGCCGTTGTTATTCCCATAGTTCCTGTACTCACTACAGCTTCTTTAATACCATGGGACCTGATGGTAAATGCTTGATAACCATTATGGAAATGAGTGAGCTAATACATCTCACATCTAATGTTTGAATTCTAGATTATTTTTAACTCAGAATAGAAATTTTTCAGTGCTTTGGGGCCAGTGATTTAGATCACAGTACAGCACTGTTTTTACCAAGCCTGATGATCTGAGTTTGCTGTCAGGGTCCACACGGTGGAAAGACAGAACCAGCTTCCACACGTTGTCCTCCAGCCTGTCCATGTTTACATGCATACACACACACACACACACGCAAATAGACATGATTTTTTAGAAAGTAGTTGTTAGAAAGGAGCAACAGTGAATTCTGTCTTGCATTCATCTTGCTTATTACTTAAAGGATGTTGTTGCTGCAGGCTTAGAGGTTTGCTTTCTATATTAAGCAACTCTGGGAAGAGGGGTTGAAGAGATGGCTCTGCTAAAGTACATCCTGCTCATCAGGTGGCCAAGTTTGGTTCCTAACACCCGCATCAGGCAGCTCACAACTGCCTGTAACACCAGTGCCCAAGGGATTCAATGCCCTGTTCTGGACTCCATAGGCACCTGTACTCACATGCAACTAGGAGAGAGAGAGAGTGGGTAAAAGATGTGTATTATCTGATCATAGGTAAGCACTGAAGTCCTCCTTGAGAAAATAGGAGTGTTGTCTCTGTCTCTGTGGGTACCCTAGTTTGTTTTCTGTTGCTGTGATAAACAATAATCAAAAGCAATTTGGGGAGGAAAGGGCTTTTGACTTACCCATTCCAATCACAGTCCATTTATGAGGGAAACCAAGGGAGGAATTGAAGCAGAGACCATGGAGAAATGTTGCTTACTGGTTTGCTGCCGATGGCTTGCTTGGCTTGCTTTTTTTATGCTGCACAGGACCATGGGATGGCACCGTGTAAAGGGGGCTGGGCCTTCCCACATCAATCAATGCTATAGAAAATGTCCCAGAGAATTGTCTACAAGCTATGTGATGGAAACAATCTCTCAATTACTGTTCCTTCTTCCCAGATGACTCTAGTGCATGGGAAGTTGACACAAACAATGGGGAAGGGCTTAGTGGGACACAGCCAGGCAGTTCTTCACGGTGACTCCTCCTCAATGGCGGGACACAGCCAGGCAGTTCTTCACGGTGACTCCTCCTCAATGGCACCTAGGAATCATACATATAACAAGTCAGTATGTATGTCACTGCAGACAATTAGTCAAACTAAATGCTTTCTATGTAACTAGAAATGCAGTGGACGATTTTGAAAATTATTTAAAAGATGGATTAATAGTAGCCCTGTCAAAATCTCGTACAGCATACATCAAATGCATTAATTTGGGGGTGTGTAGAGTTCTCACCTAGTGTAGATGAAGTTCTGGGTTTGATCCTCAGTACTGCACAGCGTGGGTATGGTGATGTGTGCCTATGGTTTTAGAACTCCAGAAGTAGAGGCAGAAGAATCAAGAGTTAAACATCATCGTCTACTCTATAGTGAGTTCCAGGTCATAGTTACATGAGACTTTGTCTCAAAATAAATAAATAGGTAAGTAAAGCAAGAGCAGTATTTTCATGTCGCCTTTTCTCATTGATGAAGACTGAGCCAAGGTCTCTCACAAGCTAGCCAAAGTATCCTCCCAATGATCAGAACTTCTGTTTCTGGTCTCTGTGTTGTTTGCAGTGGATGAACTGATTGCTTTTAAGTAGGCTTGAGTGGAGTTTCCTCTTGCCATTCCACACGCTTCTGATCTATCATCAGTAGTTGTTCTTGTTATGGGAAATAAAAATAAAAAGCCAACAATCCTTCAACATATATGATTAGGATATTAAGCCCAATGGATATCCATTTTTTGCTAACACATATTCATATATTTGTGAACTTAGCCACACTTGTGAGTGTCCTCTGAGGAAAGTTCATGCACACTGCTGTGGGAAGAACTGCTGAGAGACCAAAGAATTAAAAATTAGGTTTTAGGGTTATTGGATTAAAGTTCAAAGCACAAGCCTGAACAAAGCCAGGCACTTGAGACCTGCCCTGCCAGCTGAGGGGAGGAACCAGCCTTACTGCATTCTTTTCCACCCACTAGAGATACTGTTGCCAAGAAACCAGTCCAGATCACCCCTCTTCCCTAGCAACAGCCAAATAAAGGAAACCAAAACTGTTAATGGTTTTGGTGCCTTCCCACAGCCAATCCTTTAAAATGCAACATTCCCTTTTGTGTTTTAACCAATAGACACTTGCCAGGCAGGAATTCCCCTGCATTGGGCATGCTGGGAGGGACTGGGACCTATAAATCACTTTCGATCCTGACCTTGGGGCTCTCAGTTGGATTCCAGTGCCTTGTTGTCTGTGAGAGTCCCAGTTCAAGCTGCGAATAAAGATCCTCGTGTATTATGCAACAGACTCAACTCCTGGTGGTTTTTTGGAGGTCTCATGAATTGGGCACAACACTACCTCAACCCACTCCATGAAGAACTTGGAGCTGTGCTCACTAACCCGCCAGGTGCAGTGGCACACATCTATAATCCCAGCACTCAGGGAGGCAGAGGCAGATGGATCCCTATGAGTTCATGGCCAGCCTGGTCTATAAAGTGAGTCCAGGACAGCCAGGGCTACAAAGAGAAACCCTGTCTAGAAAAACAAAAACAAAAACAAAAAACAAAAAAAAACCCCAAACAAACAAAAAAAGCAGTTTGCCTTCACTAAGATATAAGAGCTAGCAATACATGTTTTTATTCCATAGATGTTTAGATGTTTAAAGAACTCCAGCCTTGTAATAAAATAAGGCTTTTCTGAGAGCAGTTGGCCTTCAGGGCTATGTAATATCTCACTTCTCAGGCATCCTAAAGTTACCCATGCCTCAGACTTGTGAGAGGAGCATGAACAATCCACTGAACAACAGACAAACGTCCCCAAGTGCTTCCTCTAAAATAAGTCATTGGCTTCACCATGAAACAGATTTAAGGGAGTTATCTAAGTCCTTACTCAGAAGTGATCTGCTCACTGTCCAGAATGAGTGCTCTCCAGCTAGGCCCAGACTGCCTGCACAGAGAGTCAGTTTCTTGTCCCCTTGCGGGATGGTCAAGTCTCAAACTGGTATCCCAGCTTATCCCCGGTAGATTGTTCTGCATTTTTACCATCAAAGAATACTTTCCACCAAATATGATATGTGAATTTACAATCCTGAAAACTGCAAAAACAGAAACAGAGACAGGCAGATCCCTGCATCTTACTAGCCTGGCAGCAGAGGCAAAGCAGTGAGCTCCAGGGTCGTGAAGAATCTTACTAAAAGAATGAGATGGAGAATGATCCAGTAAGGCACTCAGCTTCAACTTCTAGCCTCCACGCACACGCAAAAATGAACATGTAAATACACACATACATAATAACAGAATTAGCTGGCCTGAGAGAACTGGATCCTGGCCTGGAGTCTGCGCATAAGTCAATGTTAGTTCCTCTGCCACACCACTCTTTATCGCAGACTGAGGAAAGATCAGCTGACCTCCGCTAATGTGACCTTCTGCTCACATTTCTTGTTAGCTCTTCCTGGGAGTTTTTCTCTTTAACCCCCTCAAGCCCTACAAATATTCACAGAAACACCATGCCATCATTCATTTTTAAGTTTGGCAATGTTTGAAGAAGTTATCTCAAGGAAATATCAAAAATTATTAACTCATAAACTGTTTTTTGAAGTAGAAATGGTGAGAAATTTTCTTGAAAGTTACACAAGTGTACAAAAATGTATACACCAAAGTGGTCAGTGTAGCACCGATGGCAACAACACTCAGAACAGCCTAACTTCTGTTAACATATTACACTAACAACGTATGCACATATGTGTGTATTCATATGTCTCTGTATAGTGCATACTGAGTGACAGAGAAATGCCCTAGAGATGTGCTAAGTGGGAATAAGCAAACTGCTGAGCCTGTTTGGTAGATGTCAAGTGCTCTCTCCCTCTCTCTCTCTCTCTCTCTCTCTCTCTCTCTCTCTCTCTCTCTCTGTGTGTGTGTGTGTGTGTGTGTCTGTCTGTCTCTCTCCCTCATATCTTTTAATAAATGTTTTTTTTTAATAAACAAAATTATGTTTGCAAAATTGGCCTTGCTTTGTTTGGTATCAGATGCTCCTGAGTTAAAATTGGGATTTCTTGTGGTAACTTAAGAGGAACTATTAGAGTATCTATACTTCCAATTTTGCAACCCCAAAATAAGTCAATCATGAGACTGATCTCTTCAGATTGGTTTGAATATATTAAGGAAAGACGAAACAGAGTGCTTGGCAGAGAGCATAGTATGATGCCCTCGATAAAGCCGATGCTCTGTTTGTCACCAACAGTGAAATCACTGGGGAAAGAGTGTCCCCAAAACACCAGTCTCAGTGCCATAATGCTTTGATTAATAAAGACGCTGCAATACCTAATGTTATTGTAATTAACATTAATAGCAGTAATAGAACAAAAAATTACTCGGTTGTAGGTTACCCAAAGTCATAACAACAGAATTAAATCCAAGAAGTGATTAATTTTGTGAGTGAGATTTTTCTGATACTCACATCTTACGCTACTCAGACTTACAGTGGTTTAGCACAACATTCTCGGAAGTAACAAAAGAGATAAGCAGTTTTGTGCACGAGGCAAGCAAGTGTTCGTTTCTAAACACAAATCCACATGACCACACACAAGCACCCTGGGCATCTCCGGAAAAGAAATGTTAAGCATGCAACAGGGACATAAAAGTAAGATAGTGTCTTTAAAAATAATCCTGGCAAGTAAGTGCACATCTCCATATTAGGCAGGAGGCCCGGCGTGACAGGGGCCAGGACATCGCCCTAGAACACAACGACTGGATAAGACTTTTCAAAGTTGATGTTCACCCTCAAGGTGGCGGCACCATTGTGTCATTTGGTGTGAACATTTGGTGTGAACATTTCAAATGTTATGGGTTTTTACAGCTCTTGGTGCTCAGACCTAACTGGGACCTGACCAGTGAAGGATAAACAGTGCACAACACACAATGAGCCTGAAAAACGATGAATGAAGGGGAAGTTTATTATGGCTGTCAGAGCAATCAGAGAAGCATATGTCAAGTACACATGTATTAGCTAAGAAATCACGGCTGACAGTCTGTTAGCGAGGTTCCGTGTATGTCTCAGGGAGGTGAGGGTGAGAGTTTTCTGCGGACACAGAGTGAATCGGTTGTTTTGAGGAAATTACGTGCCTGGGCAGGGGGGTGAGGTTGCTTTCTCAGGACAACTTTAGATAAAGAAGAGACTTGCTTTATGGAGAAGCATTCTTTTCTCATGTAAATCAAACAACAACACAAAAGTCGATGTTTTCCAATCACCATCCATTAGCTCCTGGCAGGAACCATTATTCGCATAAAGTAGAGAGTGGAAATGGAAGCCATCTCCTCTGAGACGGACAAGGAAACTTCTGACTTGATAAAAGCCAGAGATGTATTGTTTAAAGCTTCAGCTCTCCTAGAACAGAGCTTCAAGCAAGAAGAGAGCCTTGGCTGTGAGGGAGCCATGTAGAACCTTGCAGCAGGGAACTTTTAAGCAAGGGAAGTGTGGTGGGAACTTACCAATGATTCTCCCTCTAGAGCCAGAGCCTTGAAACTTACCTCTACATTCAAAAGCCAGGGCATAGTATCAGCAGGGCTCTCTCAAAGATGGAGGCACTCTAAACTCTCCTGACATGCAGTTAAAGACATATTCGGTGGCAGCTCCACTTGGCTTTGTGCAGCAGGCAAGCTGTTGAGCTGTTATCAGAAGCTTCAGCATGCTCTGCCATGTTGTCTTCCCAGAACAGAAACCCACGCTCCAATCTCAAGCTTACCGTGGCGTACTGAAAGCAAAGTGGAACAAAGACTAACAGCCACTGTGAGAGCCATACCTGTGTAGTGCAGCTGAAAACATTAGACACCGCCCACAAATGCCCAATGACAACTTGCTCTGCCAACTCAGTGTGAGAAGCTCTGAATTCTAATAACCTTCTAACAGAACCGGTTGGAAGGTGGAAATCTGGATCCACAATACAGCGAGATTTTCAATGTACCAAACACTCATGATCAAAGAAAGTTTCCTCTGTGTGTAGGGGGAGCTTATATACTAACAGCCGGACCTCAGGGCATGGGCGTTCATTCTCTTCCCACAGGAAAGACAATACTAGCGCTAAGTAAATTAGGTTTGTCGTGCTTCTTGTTGGAACAAGATAGTGTGATGGCTCACCAAAAGGACTGTGTGCTAAGAGGACATTCATGAAGAGTAAATACTTCAAGTTCTTTACAAAGTTTTAGTTAAGAAAGATTAAATTTTGTCAGGGACAAAGGGACAAAGGGTCATATATTTGGTCACCCTAGACAGCCTAAAACAAGGATCAGGCCAAATGAAAAAAAAAAAAAATCAAAATGCAAAACACAAAATGAAGAAGAAAAAGCACAACACCAAAGAAGGAAATTGGATGTAGCTGGAAGCAAGATATAGCTTCTAATGTTTATAGCCATGGCCAACAGAAAACTCAACATTTCAATATTTCAATATAGGGGAAGGCAGACTCTCTCTCTCTCTCTCTCTCTCTCTCTCTCTCTCTCTCTCCCCCTCTCTCTCAGCAGCCAGCGCTGTCCTAGATTCACTATGTGGCTCAGGGTGACCTCCAACTCACAGAAACCCTCTGGTCCCAACCTCCCCTTCCAAATGCTGGGATTGCATGCTTGGCCCAGATAGGATTTAGAATGCCCTCAACACAAAGAAATGAAAAATGTTCCACGTGTCTGAGGTGAAGGATATGCCCACAATCCCCACATGAGATGTCACAGTTTACATGTACACGTGTTCTACTGTTATTTGTCTATTAAAATATACATGAAAAAGAGGGATAACAAGATACTTAGTGTATAGTGTATGCAAATGTACATGTTCATGTGTTTGTATACAAGCATGTGGATGCCAGAGGTCTGATTCAGGCATGATCCTCAAATTCAGCTCCACTTTTTTTTTTTTTTTTTTTTTTTTGGAGGTAGGGTCTTTTCCTGAACTAGGATGATATGACGTAGGATCTCTCAGTAACCAGTTGGCTATGCTGATTGGCCAATGAGCTGTGCTTGTCTCTACCTTTCCAGGACCAGGATTACATATTCACAGTGCTTCTGGCTTTTATGTAAACACTGGGGATCCAAACTCAGATCTTCTTCATGTATGAGTTGCCAGCGCTTTACTGACAGAGCCAGCTTTCTTGCCTCCCCCTAAATATTTTAAAAACTACAACACTCAAATCATAGAAAAGGACCAGTATATGTAAGGATGAGCTGGAAAATGTCAGAAGAAGGAAGAGCCCAGAGGAAAACTTGACAGAAGTGAGAATAAACAACCCTCCAGGAAAAAAACAAAATATCCACAAGCATGTACAGTTTGGTTTAATTAAACATAAAATGAAGAGATGTGTGATAAAAAGGTTTACGATAAAAGTATGACAAAGTGAAATTCTTTATGAAGTGAAACTACAGTAAGACTTGATACGCAAGTGTGCTGATGACATAAGTACCTGAGAGCCAGAATGCCGCCATGACTGAAGGGAAGCTGCTGTATTCATTTCCAGTGGATTAGCAAAGTTAGTATCTCCCAAAATTACAAGTGAATTTACTCTTTGCCCTAGCAATTTCATTCCTTTTTGAGCAATTCACTTTTTGAGCATAGCGTCAGATGTTCAGAACAATTTACACAGGCATGATGGAGGTGCTATTTTTCATCCTAAAGTACTGCCTAGGATTTCTCTTTCCGAAGGTGACTACAAACCACAGTCTTTCACACAGGGAATATACACAGTCCTGGAAAGAAGAGAAGCGCTCTGCCCATTGTGCAAAGAATTTACTGGACTTTAAAGTGCTTATGTGATGCAATAAGTGAATATTTATGTGTAACAGGAATAAAATGCAAATTCATATTTACTTACTCTATAAGATGTATTCACAAAGCAAATAAATGCAATTTTTTTTGTAGGGACCAAAGATATAATAAGATGGGCAGAGGTAAGAATGAAGCAGCCCAGGCTGCTCTGGGACACCGTTTAAGCAAGGAATCCAGGATGAACTTACACATCCGAATGCTGGAGTTAAAGGCGCTCAGCTTTCAAGCCTATGGCTTGCAGGGCCTGTTCTGGGCTGTGTGTGGTGTTATGCGGTATTTCATCAACAGAGCCACAACCACAACGCCTGGAGATTCCAAAATACATTTTCCAACAAATACTTACTGGTGCAACACTCAAATATTACTCGTTAAGAATTAAAGTTAATTTGGGAAAGAGCATTGTAGAGGCAAAGCAAAGCTCCTGCTGCACACGTCACTTTATAAAAACAACACACATCTCTTCATAAAAACAAGGTTTTCTTGATGTATTCATCTGCCAGCTGTCATCACCTCATCTGCACATTATGAGGCCGACAAATGTCACATCACTTTACACATGCTGCTTATTGTAATAAACCAAACCATTCATGGCTTCTGCTCTTTACTTTAGCTGGACTTATCTGCATCTGTTCCTTTCGTGGGCAAGGCTGCAGTCTGCTTTTCTACTTGAGTCTTCAGAGAATGGTAAAATTGTGTTCACTAAATGCCTGTTATATAATCACACACACACACACACACACACACACACACACACACACATACCCCAATAACAACAACAAACGACCACCACCAACAACAAAAGAAACTCATCAGTGCTAGTTACTTTCATAATTTTAATTGTCCATCAATCCTCCTTAAAGACAGATGAGCAATTGGTGTGAGCGTGTGGATATTTGTGGCCTGGGGTGAGCTTCAGCACCCAGGTGGGACAGAAGGTGGCAGCCTGTCCTCAGAGCAGCTGGAAGTGGGTTAAGCCTGCAACCCAGGGAAAATACAGGCTTGTTTCTAAATCAAGAGAAATTTCCCAGAGGCAAGCCCATTCTGGGCCCAGCAGTCCAGGCCGAATTCTGAGTCCCCCATTGTCCTCCCTGCTAATGATACAGGCTGCCCATTTCCTTAACAAGCCGGGTTTGTTCACCGGAAAATGTGACAAATAATTTCAAGGTTATGTCACTCTTGGCAAGGCCTGAACTGCTGGGAGAAAAAGGAAGTTTTCAGAGCAAGGCAGAGACTGAAATCTTGTTTGTAACCAACAGCCTAAAATCTGCTGTGGAGCCTTGCTGTTCAGGTTTATAGGATTCTGGGGGACGGCAGTCAGGGAATACCAGCTGGACTTTCAAAGGACATATGTTAGAGACAAACTCACTTAAATTCTGCTCTATCAGCGAGGGAAGAGCTTTGAAACACATGGAGTGCTTAGATTTGCTCCAGGAAAGGTTTGCAGGTACAGAGTTGGGCTGCCTTTCTTCTGCTCACAGCTGCCTCTGATCACTTGGAGATGCTATTTGCATGGAAATTCATGGGCCTTCCTTCTTCATGCCTTCTGCTGTGATGTCAATCTAGCGACAATTGTGGACTGTCACTAGACAAGCAAAGAGAGCGGCATTAAAGAAAAGCTGAAACTCCAGTTGCAGCCGGCTTTTTGTTAAACAGGGCAGTCTTGCCCATGGATGATTACTAACACTTTCAGGCCCAGTTTTATGGCGAAACCTGTTGAAACATGTTCTTCTGTGCTTTGGAAAAAGCAGAGAGCCTTTCACGCCCTCACTGAGGAGGCTGGCTGCCTAAAAAGAGCCCAGCAAGCACTGAGCTTTAAAAGATGAGGATTTATCCAGGCTAGGAGGTGGCTTAGCTGTAGAGTGCTAGCTGTCCAAGCATGAGAACTCCAGAACCCATGTAGAAAAAGAAAAAAAAAAAGCCCGATACGGTAGTGCTTAATCCCAGCTCTTAGGAGACAAAGACTGACAGATGGAGAGACAGATGGATATATGGACAGGTAGATGGGGCTCCATGGCCAGCTCACCTATCTTGCTTCAAACTCAGTGAGAGACCCTGTCTCAGGGAAACAAGGTGGGCAGCGCCTGAGGAGCCACCTAAGGCTGCCCTCTGTCCTGAGGGCATATCTGAGCAAGCACACAGTCAGCCGCATATACATGTGCTCCCACACGGACACATATGCACACACCTGTGCAAAATCAACCAATTAATTAAAGACATGAAATTGATGTGCAATACAAGAGTCCCCGCGGAAGTTTGCACAGGCACTCAGCCTGTGCACGGAACCATTTCTACGAAGCTCCAGCTTTGCTCCCTTGCACAGCTACCCGCTATTTAGCCACACGTGTGACTCATTCTCAGCTCACTCCATGGCCAGCAGCAGCCACTTTCCAAGGCTCTTTCCAGTGTATAAAACCATGCTATAATCTATAATGTTCAAAATATGATTGTATATACTTTAGATTAAAATGTCCTGAAAATTTTAAAACAACTTCTGCTTCTAGCATACTCTGTATTTCAGTATTTCTGTCTTAATTACAGGGACGCTTGCCAACAATAACATTTAGCATGCAAGGATTCCAGTAACACTTAAAGGACACGTGACCTCCATTAGCTAGAGAAGATTTTTTTTTCTGATGATACTTTCATTTACATTTTACTTTAAGCCAAGGTGGGAGGAATATTACACTCTCTTATTCAGTCTTGGTGAGAAACAGGGAGAGGCAAATCCCTGTTTAAAAGCAGTCACAGACATTGTCAGGGAGTCCCTTGACTCCCCTGTTCTGGAAAGAATCTCAAGTCGTACTGCACTCGGAAAGAGACACCACAGAAACCATAAAGAAAACTTGACAGCCCCGTTTTTGTTTTTACTTGTGTTTTCATTTATGATTTTGATTTTTTTGAAAGTGGCCCTATGTAGCCTTGACAGGCCTGAGATTCACTTCGTAAACCAGGCTGGCCTCGAACTTACAGAGACTTGCTTGCTCAACTTGTTCTGGCTTGTTTGTTTGTTTTGAGTCTGGGTATTTTACACACACACACACACACACACACACACACACACACTCACACACATTTGCTGTTATTACACAATAGAACACAGCTTTTTCAAAGGGTATCTTATGCCTACAATGTGAATATGAAATTTGACATGCATAACACAAGCCCTAGATACTTTAAAAGTTATGTGATCAAATCCACATGCTGCTAACCTTTACCATGTAAAATGTTATATAAACATACAGTATAAAAAGAAATAAAATATATGTGTCAGGACACTCTCCTGACTAGTCACATCATGATAAAGTAGTACAGCGGTTATCTTCCAAAAGAGGAAAAGAGCATGCAAGTGTGTGCATGCCTACATATATACCTCTATGCACGTACCTCTGTGTTATGAAAATCCGCAGGAGTGTATGAGTGCCTGTGCACGTGCCTCCGTATATATGAAAATATACACGCATACACAGAAGAATAGAGGAAGCCATTACAGTGTAAAAACTGAGAAACAGCACATTAGAACCAACCAAGTGACACCACAATTAACATATTTATATGCACATATATACATATGTGCACATATATGCATTATATATGTTAATATAATACACACATATGTATATTTGTGGGCAGGAACACATGTTTTTAAATATGAACTGCAACCTTTTCACTCTGCATATGTATGTTTTTTGGGCTAACCATTTGGTACTAGATAACCAGTCAGTACGTTCTTCCCCGGGAAGGACTGTTTCTCCCACTCACAGCATTCCTAAATTGCTGCAGTTCTCTGTCTACACTTGAGGCCTTGTGAGCTTTCCTCATTTGAATATTAGCATGTCTATCAGTGCTCTCCTTGTTTATGTCACATTTAGGCAGCCACATGGTTGAGACCTTATTGGTGGAGCCTTTCTGTCATTTTTAGGACACACAATCTCATAGCAACCTTTCTGTTCCTCTGGCTCTCGCAACCTTACCATTGGTTGTAGTTTTCTGTAATTATCTCCATTAGTTAAAAAGAAAAGTTTTTATTTATTTATTTATTCATTCATTTAGTTAGTTAGTTAGTTTTGATGAGGGGCAAGAATTACACTTAACTGTGGGTATAAAGACAACTATTTAGATTGTAGTAGTTGTAGGTTTTCCTCCAAGATTCATGACTTCTCTAGCCCTGGGTATTGGCCAGGTTTTTAGTGCCAGGCATAATCCCTCGTGTTAAGCGGGCCTTAAATATAATTAGAGAGGTATTGGTAGCCACTGAGGTATGTGTGCCATAGTCTTTGGGATGTCATGCTATATATATTGTGCTGTAATTGTTGTGGTTCATAGACATCATATCTATGTAAAGGGTAAGAAAAGTCTTTCCCATGAAAGCTGGCATGCTGCCCTCTGGCACCATCAGAGCCAGTTCTCACGGAGGAGGCTTTCAGAGCAGATCCAGTGCAAGTCCTCTAGGCACTGTGTCTGGAGTACTTGAGTCTTCATCAATAAAGACTTACTTTGCACATCTGGGTTCAACCAATAGCATCAGCAATAGTCTATCAAGTTTGGAAAGGCTCCTGGACAACCTGATCAACTTAAAAAAGGTCTTTTCATGACCAGTGTTGGCGTGTTTGTTGCTTTCAAGGGAAGCTTTGTCAGCCCAGATAGGATACTTTCACTTAAACTATATATGTACACACCAACTTACATATCTTATAGGTAGTTTTAGGTAGATAGCTAATACTATGATTCCTCATGACTTCTTCAAACATCTTTACTGTTTATTTACTGTCCTTCCAACTTATCCCACACTTATCTTCCTCCTCCTCCTTAATCAGAGCCTCTTCTCATTTTCTCCATGGGTGTGAGGACAATATAGCAATAGTATCTATTACTACACTGATTGCTAGGTGAATCAGCTGATCTGTCTTTCTAGGTGAGTCTCTCCTGCCCTCACTGCCCCACATGGATCCTGCCTGAGGTTTTATGCTAAGTTGAAAAGGACAACTTACCCTGAGCAGATGAGGGCTGGTCTTACATCAAGGATACATTAGCAGCCGTGTCACCTGCTAGAACCTCTAAATGAGTTCTCGAGGTGTTGTTTCTGAAGATCTGTTCAATTTATTTATTTATTTATTTATTTATTTATTTATTGAGATAGCCTTTTCATTTGCCTGGAACTTTTCAATTAGGCTATTTTGGGTGGCTGGGGAGCTCTTGAGATCCAC
The DNA here is from genome assembly GCA_010120015.1 of Rhombomys opimus. Taxonomy (NCBI): domain Eukaryota; kingdom Metazoa; phylum Chordata; class Mammalia; order Rodentia; family Muridae; genus Rhombomys; species Rhombomys opimus. The sequence goes on along the minus strand of REGO01000054.1, from coordinate 6,425,737 downwards.
CTACTAACTCTCCCTACCCCAGCACTAAGGTCACAAATGCACAACCCCAGTGCTTGCCACGGTTCTTGAAACTGAGCTCAGGTCTTCATGCTTGGAAGACAACTACTCTCATGACTTCGTCATCGTCCCCACCCTGACAACTTCTCCATTTCAAGATGCCTATGAAGTCTTGAAATTCATAGTTTATGACAGCTAGGGTTTTGACAAAGACATAGAAACTAGAACTTTTCAAGGAAATGGAAGAGATTTGAAAAGGACTATGTCTCAGATTGCTCTCTGTGGGTGTGTTCTCCTCCTCACCAGCCACTGAGCCCTGAGAAGAGGCAGAGAATTACGTGGAGGTCACCAAGGCACTTGAATACAATTTTTTCTTACTAAGACAAGAAGTTAAAAATGAGTGATTGTGAGAAGTTTGACAATCTAGAATATATTCAACTTCAATCACAGAGTAAATCAGAATAAATGAGGAACAACTATAAAGCTAAAGACTGATAAGATTTGATAAGCAGACTATGTCTGTGAGTATGAGTTCTATGTTTCATATTAATGGGCAAGTCTGGGCACTGACTCTGTGCCATGTTCTTTTCAAAGGATCTCATATACCTGTCCTCATAAAGATCCTCAGACAGATCAGGTGCAGGATGGTCAGGTCTCTGAATAGTACTGGTACAGGAATGGGAGTCAGGTGGCCCCAGAGCCAATGGCCAGCCTCAAGAAGCCAGATGGCAAGTATGTACACTAACTAGGGGTGTTCTCACTTCCCTAAACAGTCATCCTGTACAATTCCACACTCATTCCCACCTCTCCCCTTTATTTAAAATTACACCATATTTTGGATACACCAGATGCTGTTTTAATTTTTCTGGAGTGATGCAAATAAGCACATTTGTCCCAGGTTGTGTAATGATGACAGACTGAATAGTCTGTGCATGTCTAATCTGGTAAACCCATGAGTTTATTGGGGTTACTTACAAAAACTCGGATCAGGGTTATAGGGCTAGTCACAGGAGTACGGATGAAGGATTAGTTATAGGAACATGGGGTGAAGGGTTACGGGAGTGTGGGTGAAGGATTTGTTACAAGACCCCAAATGGCTGAATCCTCTCAAGGCCCTGCCCCCCATCATGGATGACTTCCTCATTGATTCTGGCATCACGGAGTTCTCTGTAGTTAACCTTTTGCTTCCTATGCAATCTAGCATCTCCCAAGATTCTTTGAAGCTGGGAGAATGGGGTCAGAAGAAGCAAAGGCTGGAATCTTAGGTGAGGATCTGTCTTCCCCCTTCCTCCTTCTGCTAGGAATGGTTACCAGATCTTTAACTTCCTCTTAGACTTAACAGCCTTTGCATTATTCTGTCTATTTTGTTGTCATGGCTACCAGGTCAAGGTTCTCTCTACTCCAAGATGCTGATGGGATGCCTGAAGATTATTCATACTGCAGCATCAGATCTCTATAAATACTGGGATGTTTTTCTCCATTGTACTCCCTTAGGGATCGGACTTTGGAATAAGAAAAGAATAAGGTATATGCTTTTACCACAATATGGTGGTAAAGAGGTAAGTTTGAAAAGTGACCAGAGGATATTTTAAATGTTATGAGAAATCTAAGAATATGAGAACAAGAGCAGGGTAGAACCCAGTGGTCTCAGTCATGCCAACAAAGAACTATGACTTCTGGGCTTCAACCTCAGGGAGGCCCTTCTGGAGGTTATACAGGTGGTATTTCTGACGATAGCTCTATTTGAGTCAAGTTCTGTGCCCCCCAGGCAAATTCTTTTTATTAATTTCATTTTTTGTGCATGTATGGCCATATTTATATGTGTGACACATGTGTGATTATGTACGTGAAGCCAAGGTCATCCTCAAGTGTCATTTCTCTCCGACCATCATCTTACTTTTTAATGAAAGGTCTCTCACTGGTACCTTGGGCTTACCAATTCAGCTACAATGGCTGGCTAGTGAAGTCCGAGGATTCTCCTGGCTCTGCCTCCCTAACACTGGGATTACAGGTACATGCTGCCATCCTGGTTGTTATGTAAGACCGGGGGATTGAACTCAGGACCTCAGGCTTGTGAACCAATAACTGTACTGACTGAGCCATCCTTTTGGCCCCTTCTCAGTAAATTTGTAACTGACTTTGGGTATTTCATCTCTTCTGATGCCTCAGCTTCTTTGTCAATTAAGATATGTTATGTATATATATATATATAGTTATTTGATACAAATTATCATTATTATAAAATAATTATTTAGTATCTAATAGGTGTGCCTTAGTTGCTAAGGTAATCTTCAAGCAAAGTGAAGGTGACTCTGATGTGCTGTTAGCTTCCATGAGGCTTGGTGTCCAGACCATGGCAGACTCCTGGCACCAAGGAATGGGTGTGTATGTTGGACTGACCAGCCCATGTCCCCTTCTCCTTACTTATATTTATAGTGTCTTCTTTTGTTTTAAGTCTAGTGTTCTAGCTGGAATTCCTCCTCCCTGGAGAGCACTGGTTCTCCCTTGAATCATATCTAGAACAATTTCAGCATGGAAGGCAGTAGAAAAGCTGAAGTCCTGATGCCAATCTCTCTATTATCAAGAAACTTCCTCTGTGTCTTTAGGAGCCTTTGAATGATACTTCCTGAAAAGGGTACATGGAGTAAGAGAGCAGAAAGAAAACTCCAGAAACAGCTCTGCTGTCCACTGTGGCTATCTTTCCCATTGGACCCAGAGAGGTAGGTTGTCATAGCCAGAAATAATCCTCCCCACAGATAGTAGAGGCTCACAACACCCAGACCCAGAATTTAGGAAAACTCTGAGGGCTATTACTCCAGGACAGAGAAAATTCACAGGAATGTTAATCCAAATGTCACCAGTAGCATCAATGAAAAACAAATGGCCAGGACTTAGTCAAGGAAGCTAATGCTAATGAGTGTCTGTTCATTATGCATTGAAATAGTCCTTCCTGGAGGCAGGAAGGAGACTCCTAAAACTTAGGATATGACAAAAACTCACAAGGCTCTAGAAGCTCCTGAAACAGACAGTATTCACAAGCCCCATCCCTGAGGCTGCATGATCAATAAGAATACTGTTAGAAATGTCTAGAAGTTGTGGAAGGAGCACCAGGAACTAGGTTTTCATCCATTCTGGGATGGGATTGGCAGGGATGTGTCTGCCTTTGAGTCATACATTCTCTGAAAGTAACCCCTTCCTTTATTTGCAACACACCTACAAGGACCCTGGGAAAACTCACGGGTTCACTAACTCATCTTGAGGTGGAATGTCATATCTAGCGGGAGTAGACACATGGTCACAGCTGCCCAGGAAAGTCACACAACGTATGCTGAAAGGGAACTCAATGTGAACAGAGCAAAAGAGCTAGCCTGAACTCAAAGTCTCATCTTGGAATTCCTTGGAATACTGAAATACTGGACGGTATTGTACATCAAGAGCCTACAAAGTCAGGTGACACATAAAACCATGCCAGATGGCAGTGAGATGGAATGGTCAGATCAAAACTAGGAAGGAAATACAGCAAGAGCAGACTCTGCCGTGGTGACTGTGGACAGAATGCAGGGTAAAGCACAGAGGTCGTGTCTCACCACATGGATATGGAACTTGCACAAGGTTCTAAACACCAGAGAACTGTATGGATAATGGTCAGTGAGCTCGCAGAAGAAGACAGAAATGCCGACACGATAAGTGCTCACATGTAAAGATCAAAGGCAAAAAGAATCACCCTCAAACGAAAACAAACTCAATTGAGGTCAATCAGAACTCAGTGCCATGGATGAAGGGCCTGTGCAGCAGCATAGACGAGCCACGTGAACAGTTTGCCTTACGGCTAAACTGTCGTGTAGACTGCCACATCATCATTCCACTTCAAAGCAAAGGCCCCAAATATATGAACATGTGGATCTGTCTGAAACAGGTACTTAACAAATGTCATGCAACATCCCACAGTGGCTCAAAACTGGAAACAATCCCATCTGTCAATTGCACAACGCTTGATAAATCTGTAGTACCTTCATGCCATTACTGAGTATCCGTGATGGGGGATGAACAGCAGGCACACACTGCCACAGCAGAGAGAGCCTCTCTGTGACAGAGCAAAGCAGCAGAGCCACTGCAGATGGCTGCAGCCACAGCTGATGAGATAGCACCCCGAGCTGTTGGGGGTGTGTGTGTGCTCCAGGCCGCTGCAGTGATAGCAGCCTTCCCCCAAGCTGTGGCAGCCTGTCCCCAAGCCATGGTGGCCTGCTGCTTCCTCCAAGCTGCCCCCACTGCCTCACCACTCTGCAGCCTGCCACCCCTCCCCCACCAGCCGTGCAGACATCCTTGACCCCAAGAGCTATGTCTAGCCCTTGAGCAGCAGGCTACTAAAGCTTCAGGTGGCACCTGCCAGCCTTTCCTTCCTTCCTCAGGGCAGTCAGCCCTCCTTCCTGCCCTGGGGATGTGGAAACAAGATGGCGTCTACTGCAAGCGCCTCAGTGGAGCTGTCCATGGTGAATCTTCCTGCCTCAGCTGACTGCTTGTGGGAACTGACACCTCTCCTGCCTCAGAATGCCTACCGCCACCATGGAAGCTGTTTTTGACGACAACAACCTTTGTGGCTTCATCCCAATGTCTTCACAGTGGACTCTTCATATACTTTATAACCCCTCACGGCAGAAAAGTGGCCAGACCTCTGCCTGAGGAACCTTCAGAAGCCCAGTTCCTCTTCCAGACCTCTGTAACTGTCATATCCAGCCCCTTAGTAAGACTTGATGCAGATTATGCTAATTTGAGGTGAAAAGTCTGGACAAAACCCCACCAATCCTTGAGCAGGAGAACTGACCAATTCCTGAGCTTCCCACAAAAACCCAATTCCTGAGCAGGAGAACCAACCAATCCCTGAACAGAAAAGCCCACTAATCTCTGAGTTCCCCAAACTCAGGATTTGAAATCCAAACCAATCCACACTCTGGAAATTCCTGCTCTAGAAAGCTCTTCCCCCTAAGAACTCCTACATACAGGCCACATTCGCCCCAATTTCATGCTGCCTTCTCCTGAGAGCAGAGGCACCCACTCCTGGATACATCCCTCCAATAAATCTCTTTTACAAGATTTACTGCCTGGTGTAATTCTCTCATCAGAAGAAGCAATGGAGAAGGAAAAGAAAAAAACAACATAGAAGATACAAAGGAGTCAACTTCACGCTTCTAAGGCCTCAGCTCATCAGGGGTTGGGGTGACCCTCCCCTGGGAAATGCGACAGCTGGAGGAGCAGTGGGGCTCAACCTCCTAAGCTCTTCACCTCATAAGGGGTTGGTTAATCCTCCCCTGGGAGCTACAACATCTCTGCTGAAGAGGCCTCCTCTCAGAGCAGTGTGGTTTCTGGGCTCCCGCACCTCAGGATATCCTCAGGACACTGTCCCACCTCAGAGGTTGGATTCTTTCCTATGCCACTCAGTTGTGAGTTTCCTGGACATCTTCCCACCTAACCAGGAAGCAACAGCAGCAATAACAACACACACAGCATGGTAAGGAAGCTCACAGTATTTTTCTGAGGGCTTGAGGGATGGCTAGCTTGTACTTTAGGACACCTGTGGCACCACCATAAGGACATGAGCTCTGGCCCCAGCATAGTGAAGCTGGGAGTGGGGCAAGAGAGATGGCTCAGCAGTTGAGATCACTTGTTACTCTTTCAGGGGATTCGAGTTCAGTTCCCAGGACCCACAGTGGTTGGCTTGGAACTAACTATAACTCCAGTTTCAGAGGATCTAACACTCTCTTCTGGACCCTCCAGACACCTGCACTCATTTGTACTTCCCATACATAATTTAAAATATGTAAAGGTCTTCCAGAATGAACCCCCAGGAAATCAGATCAAATTATTAATTCTATTCCCCCCATAGGTCATTAGCAATGACTGTGACTAGGTGTTGGGTCTACCTGGCCAGGCTATGCATGGAGGACAGATACTGTGAGGTTACACAGTCTCCCTCCCATGAGACACAAATCCTGTGGTAACAGAAACTGCCCCATGTGGTATTTAAGACTGTGTCTTTCTTCTACCTGATTTCTGGTCACTTACTCTTACCAAGCTGGGAGCTAACAACTTACACGGACACCTTAAATGTAGGGAGGAGGGACTTTGCTGATTTCCAAAGCCAGAGATATTACAAGGATAAATTATTTCATCTGGAACCAACCTGAGGCATAAAAGAAAAATGCTAAAACACTATGTGCTCCTAGGGGTACCTCGTGACAGCAGCATCCATCTCTGATGCTGTCATGTTATTAGGGCTCATATATGTTGAATACTCCACAGTGGAAGTTAAGATAAAGACACTTCCGGATGGAGGTGCAAAGCTTCAGCTCGAAGTTCTTCCCTTAGAAGCCACTTACTTTCTTGGAACTATTTGATTCTGAGGCTTTTACTCGTGGCCTCCCAACTTCCTGTCCCTCATTCATCCATACCATGTATTTCTATTTCTGGTTTGTTCTTAATTATTTGTATTTAACAATTTGACTTCCAAATGCAGAACTTACTAACTCATTAATGAATTGATAGTGAAAACATTGTTTCCCTTAAAATGAGCTAACATTTTTTAAACATTTATAAGAAATATAATTTAGTGTGTCTGTTGGAATCCCATGTCAAAGAGGTGTTATGGAGAATGGTAACAAAAACAAAGATGCTAAAATAATTTATAATCTGGTTTCTCTTACTCTGTGCAAGGGGTTGTTGGATTGGGCACACAGTCTGTATGATTACTGCGGCAAACAACGTGGGTTGGTTACCTGAGGGGAGAAAAGAGAGAACAAATTGTTGGCACACCAAAATGTTAACAGAAGAACCGCTGTTACCTGGCAAGTATGAGTAGTGGAAATTCCAATTTATTTTCTATTTGAGAACCTTAGAAATCTTATAACAAGCCTACACTTATTTACAACAAATAAATTGAGAACTAACTAAAGGTAAATCTCCTGAGGTATACACCTTTGACTTCTGTGAATTATTTAGAAATCCAATCTTGTTTATTGTTGTTGCTATAAAGCAGACCCAAACTGTCACTCCAAGTTGAACAGCACGTGTTCTCTCCCGTTTTGTTCACACACCCAGGAATAGCACACACAGGCCCACAACTGGCTCTTACCATACTGTACACACGCACCTGGATGTAGGCCTATAAATGGTTCCAGTTACACTCAGTGCGTACCCCGATTCAGACCAACACTCAGCTCTTCATGCCCTGTACACATGATACCAGAATACAGGCCCATGCCCATCACACTGCACTCATACCTTAATATAGCCCCCCCCAGCTCTGGTTAGCCACCCCCAGCTCTGGTTAGCCACCCCCAGCTCTGGTTAGCCACCCCCAGCTCTGGTTAGGCTGCATACACGTGTCTGGATATAGGCCTACACTTGCTCCCTTCACACTGAACATGTAAGACAAGAGTTTATTTCAACCTTGGCAGAATAAGGTTAGTACTCAAGTGTGGCAGTGACTAACGTAGCAGCCATTAATGTTTCATCTTAGACAACTTAGTCAGGATGAAAGAAAGAAAGAAAGAAAGAAAGAAAGAAAGAAAGAAAGAAAGAAAGAAAGGAAGGAAGGAAGGAAGGAAGGAAGGAAGGAAGGAAGGAAGGAAGAAGAATAACAAAAGACTAAGCAGCCTATTTTCTCCTCATGTCACTGGCTCACAAGACAGCCCCCATTTGTGCTAGCTGATGTATCTGAATTTCTCATGTCCACAGGACTAAATGGTAAATGTTGACAACCCACCCCAGAAACACATTCAGCAGCAGTATCTTGCCTTTTCAGCTTTTTCTATATGAAAACTCCACCAAATCTTGAATTTAACATTTTACTCATTAATTTTGATTACAGCAAAGTTGAATGGAGAAAAAAAAAACAACTCTCAACTAATTGTTCCTTAATTAAGTCAGTGATTTGCCATTCAAAATGGATGTTAGATTTCTAGTCAGGTAGGGCTTAGCTCACAGTTACTGGTGGAAGAAAAGTGAGACAGAATTGAGTTTCATAAATCAATGCAAAATAATAAAAAATTAAAGAGGAGAAGCAGTCCATCGATAGAAGCTCTGTAACAAAGGGGAGACTTGTTTTCTATTGATCAGCTGCTCTTAAATAATGCATCACTCCTCCCAGCAGGGCAGGGCTCACCAGGCTGCTATTGCAAGGTGTGGTTGGCTAGAACCTCATCGATCTAGAGCTGCAATCACCCCAGTCCGTGCAGCTCTGCAGGTCTTTGACCACATGGTCACTGAGAGGTGGAAGCCAGTGAGCACCTGATGACCAGGGCTTCACAAAGTCACTGAAGTAGGAGTAGCCTGGACTGCTGTTCTGAATATTGCCCTATCGTCTTCTACATCAGCTCCAGACATTTCACAGCTTGGATAAGCAGAGGGCCATTATAACCCCTGGAATAACCTGCAGATGCTTTTCCGATGTGCAGTTCTCAAGCATGGTGACACACACTTAAAAATTAATTGTCATAGTTTTTTAAATTTATTTTTAGTTTTTTATTTATTTTAGATTCCAAGAGCACCCCCTCCCTCTTCTACTCCCAGTACCTCCTTCCCCTTTCCCCTCCCCCTCTCCCTTTCCCTCTAGAAAGGAGAGCTCCCTCCACTTGTATCAACCTTCCCCAGCACATACTCACATCAGGACTGAGCATATCCTCATGCTCTGCCAGGGGGAAGTGATCCAAAAGCCAGCAAGAGAGTGCATCTTAGAGACAGCCCTCTCCCACCTCCACTTGCCAGGCAACCCATGTGAAGACCAAGCAGTTTATCAGCTACATGTGTGCAGGGGCCTAGGTCCAGATCGTGCATGTCCCTTAGTTCATGTCTCTGAAAGCCCCATGGGACTGACTGGATTAGTTGTCTCTGTTGGTCTTCTTGTGAGGTTTCTGTCCCCTTCAAGTCCCTCCATCTTTTTCCTAACACTTCCACAGCCCTCCTCCCCCACTGGAGCTCTTGCTTGGTTGCAAGTCTCAGCATGTGTCCCAATCCACTGCTGGCTGAAGCCTCCCAGATGGTCCTGTTAGGCTCCTGTCTGAAAGCATAGCAGCATATCATTATTAGTGTCAGGGCCTGGCTCTCTACCAGGGCTGGGTCTCAGGTTGGGCCAATTATTGTTGGACTTTCCCTCAATCTTTGTTCCCTCTTTATCTCTGTACTTCTTGTAGGCAGGGTAATTTTTGGATCAAAGGTTTTGTTGGTTGGTTGTTGGTTCCCTCCTACTGGTTCTGCCTGGCTAGAGGTGGTCACTTCAGTCTTCATGCCCTCTCCCCTGTTGGTCTCAGCTGGAGTCACACCATGTCCTCCCAGGAGTCTACCCTATAGCAGGCCTCCAGCTTGACAAAGAGATGTCTCCATTCAGTTGCCCTTCTTTTTCCTAGCCCTCTCATGCCACCTCACCTCACCCGGTTCTCTCCATCCAATCCCCACCCTTGCTTTCTTCCACATTCCATCTCCTGTCCAGTTCCCTCTCTTCATCCATTTCTTCTATTTCTCTTTCTGAGTGAAATTCCAGCACCCTCCTTTCAGTCCTCCTTGACACTTAGCTTCTATGGGTCTGTGGATTGTAATATGGTTATCCTGTACTATAGGTCTAATATCTGCTTCTAGCTGAGTACATACCATGTGCATCTTTCTGGGTCTGAGTTACTTCACATAGGACAATTTTTTCTAGTTCCATCCATTTGCTTGCCAATTTTATGGTTTCTTTGTTTTTTAATAGTTGTGTAGTATTCCACTGAGTAAATGTACCACATTTCCTGTATCCATTCCTCTGTTGAGGGACATTTAGGTCATTCCCAGATTCTGGCTATTATGAATAAAGCTGCTATGAACATAGTTGAGCAAATGTCCTTGTATGGAGGAGTATCTTTTGAGTGTATGCCAAGAGTGGTATAGCTGGGCCTTCAGGTAGAGTTAACTCCCAGTTTTCTGAGAAAGTGCCAGGTTGATTTCCAGAGAGGTTGTACAATTTTTCACTCCCACCAACAATTGAGAAGTGTTCCTCTTTCTCCACATCCTCTCCAGGATTTGTTGTAACTTGACTTTTTGATGTTAGCTATTATGACTGGTGTAAGATGGAAGTCATTTTGATTTTCATTTCCCTGATAACTAAGGACATGGAACATTTCCTTAAGTGATTCTCAGCCATTCAAGATTTTGTTGTGAATTCTTGGTTTAACTCTGTACCCCATATTTAATTAAATTACTTGATTATTTGGTGTTTAATTTCTTAAGTTCTTTATGTATTTTAGATACTAGTCCTCTGTCTGATGTAAGTTTGGTGAAAATCTTTTCCTAATCTGCTGCTGTTTTGTTCTATTGACAGTGTCCTTTGACTTACAGAAGCTTCTCAGTTTCACGAGATCCCATTTATTAATTGTTGATCTTAGAGCCTGTGCCATTGGTGTTCTGCTCAGGAAGTTATCTCCTATGCCAATGTGTTCTAGACTTTTCCCACTTTGTCTCCTAATAGATTTAGAGTCTTTGGTTTTCTGTCAAGGTCTTTGATCCACTTGGACTTGAGTTTTGTGTAGGGTGATAAGTACAGCTCTACTTGCATTTTTCTACATCCAGACATCCAGTTAGACCAGCAGCATTTGCTGAAGATACCTTCTTCTTCTTCTTCTTCTTCTTCTTCTTCTTCTTCTTCTTCTTCTTCTTCTTCTTCTTCTTCTTCTTCTTGTTCTTCTTGTTCTTCTTCTCCTTCTTCTCCTTCTTCTCCTTCTTCTTCTTCTTCTTCTTCTTCTTCTTCTTCTTCTTCTTCTTCTTCTTCT
>REGO01000054.1:6372173-6414772 GCA_010120015.1 Rhombomys opimus | reverse complement strand
GTGGGTTTATTTCTGGGTCTTCAGTTCTATTCCATTGATCAACCTGTATGTTTCTATGCCTGTAACATGCAGATTTTATTACTATTGCTCTATAGTATAGCTTGAGATCAGGGATGTTGATACCACCAGAAATTCTTTTATTGTACAGAATTGTTTTGGCTATCCTGGGTCTTTAATTTTTCCAGTTAATGGTTGCTCTTTCTAGGTCTGTAAAAAATTGTGTGGAAATTTTGATGGTTATTGCATTGAGTTTGTAGATGGCTTTCGGCAGGAAGGACATTTTCACTATGCTAATCTACTGATTAACATGGTAGATCTCCCGAAAGATGGGAGCTCTTTTCATCTTCTAAAATCATCTTCAATTTCTTTCTTCAAAAACTTGAAGTTCTTGTCATACAGGTCTTTCATTTGCTTGGTTAGAGTTACACCAAGGTACTTTATATTTTTTGTTGCTACTGTGAAGGGTGTTGAATCCCTGATTTCTGTTCTACCCGTTTTGTCGCTTGAATAAGGAGGGCTACTGTCTTTTTAAAATTAATTTTGTATCCAGACACTTTGCTGAATGTGTGTATCAGCCGTAGGAGTTCTCCAGTGGAATCTTGGGGGTCACTTATGTATACTATCATTTCACCTGTGAATAGTGACTCTTTGACTTCTTCCCTTCCAATTTTTATCCACTGATCTCATTTACTTGCCTTTTTGCTCTAGCTAGAACTTCAAATACTGTATTGAAGAGATATGGTGAGAGTGGGCAGCCTTGTCTTATCCCTGATTTTAGCGGGGACATGTTAAGTTTCTCTCCATTTAACTTGATGTTAGCTGTTGGCTTGCTGTATATTGCCTTTATTGTGATTAGGAATGGGTCTTGAATCCCTTATCTCTCCAAGACTTTAAACATGAAGGGCTATTGGATTTTGTTAAAGGCCTTTTCAGCATCTAATGAGATGATCATGTGGGTTTTTTTTCTTTTATTTTGTTTGTATGATGGATTATATTGATGGATTTTCATATGTTGAACCATCCCTATGTTCATGGATGAAGCCTACTTAACTGTGGTGGATATTTTTTATGTGTTTCTACATTTGGTTTGTAAGTATTTTATTGATAATTTTTGCATAAATGTTCATAAAGGAGATTGGTCTGAAAATTTTTTTTTCTTTGCTGGGTCTTTGTGTGGTTTAGGTATCAGGGTAACTGTGGCCTTATCAAAAGAGTTTGGCAATGTTCCTTCTGTTCCTAATTTATGAAGAAGTTTGAGGAGTACTGTTATTAGTTCTTCTTTGAAAGTCTGGTAGAATTCTGTGCTAAAACCATCTGGCCCAGGACTCTTTTTGCTTGGGAGGCTTTTAATGACTGCTTCTATTTCTTTGGGTGCTAGAGGTTTCTTTAAATTGTTAACTTGATCTTGATTTAAGTTTGATAAGTGGTATCTATCAAAAAAATCATCCATTTTATTTCTGTTTTCCAATTTTGTGTCCTACAGATTTTTGAAATATGACATAATGATTCTTTGGATTTACTCAGTGTCTGTTGTTACATCCCCCTTTTCCTTTCTGAATTTTATTAATTTGGATACTCTTCCTTTGTATTTTAGTTAGTTTGGATAAGGGTTTGTCTATCTTGTTGATTTTCTCATAAAAGCAGCTCTTGGTTTTTCTGTATTGTTCTCTGTTTCTAGGTTATTGATTTCAGCCCTGTGTTTGATTATTTCCTCTTGAATGTGTTTACTTCCTTTTTTCTATAGCTTTCAGATGAGCTCTTAAGTTGCTAGTGTGAGCTCTCTCCACTTTCTTTATCAAGACATTTAGCACTATGAACGCTCCTCTTAGCACTGCTTTAGTTGTGTCCCATAAATTTGGATATGTTGTGCCTTCATTTTCATTGGATTCTAGAAAGTCTTTAATTTCTTTCTTTATTTCCTCCCTGACTTCGTGGTCATTAAGTGGAGAGTTGTTCAGTTTCCATGAGTTTGTAGGCATTCTATTGTTTCTGTTGTTGAAGTCTAGCTTTAATCCATGGTCACCTGATAAAATACAAGGGTTTATTTCAATTTTCTTGTATTTGTTGAGGCTTACTTTTTCTCTGAGAATGTTGTCAATTTTGTAGAAAGTTCTGTGAGGTACTGAGAAGAAGGTATATTCTTTTGTGTTTGGATGGAATGTTCTGTAGATAACTGTTAGATCCAAAAGACTCATAACATCAGTTAGCTTCATGATTTCTCTGTTTAGTTTCTGCCTCAATGATCTGTCCATTGGTGAGAGAAGTGTGTTGAAATCATCTACTATTAATGTGTGGGTTTCAATGTGTGATTTAAACTTTATTAATGTTCTTTTACAAATGTGAGTGCCCTTGCATTTGGTGCATATATATTCAGAATTGAGATGTCATCTTGGTTGATTTTTTTTTTCCTTTGATGAGTATGAAGTGTCCTTTCCCATCCTTTTTGATTAATTTTGGTTGCAAGTCCATTTTATTAGATATCAAAATTGCTACTCCAGCTTGTTTCTTGTGTCAGTTTCCTGGAAAAAAAACTTTTACTAGCTCTTTATTTGGGGTTAATGTTTCTTATTACTGATGAGGTGTGTTTCTTGTTTGCAACCAAATAATGAGGCCTGTTTATGTATCCATTCTCTTAGCCTGTGTCTTTTTATTGGGGAGTTGAGGCTGTTGATGTTGAGAGATATTAATGACCAGTGGTTGTTAATTCCTGTTATTTTGAGGTTGATGGTGGTAGAGTGTATGTGCGTGCTTCCTTTCTTTCGGTTTTGCAGCTGTGGGGTTATTTGTTTTCTGTGCTTTCCTGGGTGTAGTGAGCCTCCTTGGCTTGGAGTTTTCCTTCTAGTATTTTCTGTAGGGCTGGGTTTGTGTCTATGTACTGTTTAAACCTGGTTTAGTCACTGGGTATCTTGTTTTCTCCATCTAGGGTGATTGAATGTTTTGCTGGGTATAGTAGTCTGAGTTGACATCTGTGCTCTTAGTGTCTGCATGACATCTGCCCAGGTTCTTCTGGCTTTCATAGTCTCTGTTGAGAAGTCAGGTGTAATTCTCATAGGTGTGCCTTTATATGTGACTTGGCCTTTTTCCTGGTGGAGGTAAATATTCTTTGTTCTATACATGAATGCTTTGATTTTTACGTGACAGAAATTTTTTTTGTGTGTGTGGTCCAATCTGTTTGGTGTTCTGTAGGCTTCTTATGTGTTTATAGGCATTTCTTTCTTTAGGTTAGGAAAGTTTTCTTTTATGATTTTGTTGAAAATATTTTCTGAGCCTTGGAGTTTGGAGTGTTCCTCTTCTATTCCCATTATTCTTAGGTTTGGTCTTTTTATATTGTCCCAGATTTCTTGGATATTTTGTGTCAGGAGATTCTTAAACATTTTATTTGACTGATGTACTGATTTCTTCAATCATATCTTCTACATCTGAGATTCTTTCTTTCATCTCTTGTATTCTGTTATTGATACTTATGTCTGTAGCTTCTGTTTTCTGTCCTGGGTTTTCCATCTCCAGGTTTGCCTTGGATTGTATTTTTTTATTGTTTCTATTTCCAATTTTTAGGTCCAAGACACTTGTTCATTTCCTTCTCTTGTTTGGGTTTATTTTCTTCTATTTTTTTAAAGGGATTTACTCAGTTTCTTCACAGGTTTAGTTGTTTTATCCTGTAGTTCTTTAAGATATTTATTTTCTTCTTTTAAGGCCTCTATCATTTTCACGGCATCATATTTAAATTTTTTTTCTTTTGCTTCCAGTGTGATAGGTTCCTCGGGGCTTGCTGTGGTAGAATAGCTGGGTTTTAGTGCTGGTGTTCTTGTGCTGACCTCTAGCCATTTGGTTGGCTCTTTTATTAGCAGACCTGGTGGTCTCTGATGGTAATAGGTCTCTGGGATTGTAGGTAGAGTTCATGGTCCCAGGTGTCCTCTATCCTCTGGTTTTCCTGCTTCCCTTATCCATGCTGGTCTCAGGCCCACAGATTGGGGTAGGTCTTGGTGAATGGTGCAGGCTAGGGAACTGGGGTGTGGGGCACACAGGGAAGTTGAACACAGAGAGCCTTGGGCAGACCTGACCACTGTTGTTGGCAGGCTGTGGCAGGCCAGTAGATGAGGGGTGGAGGCTCTTACCTGCTCCTCTCCCTGATCAGAGCTGGTCCTGGGGGCCTCAGATCAGTGTGGGTGTCTGTCACAGTTTTTAACATTTATATGTATTTATGTAAGTGAGATTTATTTGAATCTGAGAGTAGAATGGAGATTACCAAGAAATAAGTGAGGTGTTAAGCAAACAGGAACAATAGGACACATGTTACAGGAAAGCCTTTATAAAGAGGCTATGGGAAAGGGTACAAGAGGGTAGGGGGATACCTAGGAAGAGGAGAGAGACAAATGTCATAATGAGACCTAAAACATTATATAGTTAAACAAATAGAAAATTCAGTGTGCAAATGGACGATAGGCTACCATCCACCCCGCTCCAGTATTTCCCAGCTTCAACCATGGGGATGAAGGCTTCAGGTGTGGCAGCTCAAAAATCATTGAAATCAGGGTTGGGAAAACGGTTCAGCAGGTAAAGCAACTTGGTGCATAAGCTTGGTGACCTGAGTTCTACTCTTAGAATCTACATGGGTGGAAGAAAAGAAATGACTGCACAGAGTTCCCCATCTGATCCCCACATTCTTTCCATGCCAAACTCACATCTATACATTGTGTCCCCTAAATTAGCAATAAATAATTTTTTAAATTAGCACCATTGCATGATTTTTAATTGAAAATTAACACATCCCAAACAGCACCAGCTGTGGCCTGATGTCCTAAAGGGAAGGAGAGGGGCACATTTGTTCTTTGAGGCTTAAGCTTCACCCAGTCAGGGTGAAGGATCTTCAGCCTGTAGGTTCTATGAGTTTAGGTTCTCAGTTCTTGGGGCATCTTCATTAAAAGTGGGAGTGATGACATCTTTCCCCAAGTCTAGGGACCTGGGAAATGAATAAAAGAGAACACATGGCATCTTACAAACTGCAGAGGAATATGGCACTTACCAACATCAGTGACCCCTGTGCAAGTGTCAAGGCACTCTTTCAGGGGAGCATCCATCTTTGAGTTGTTAAAACAAGAGACACATATAATGTATGAGACAAAACCTGAAAGCAGGTCTTAAATGAATCCTTCCTTTCACTAGTTAGGTCATTTAGGAGGGAGGGGGGGGTCTATATTCAGGGTGTGAGTACAATGAAGCACCTGGTAAGTCATCGGGCTGGTTCTGAGGCTTGTACTTGCTCCCCAACCTCACATCAAGTGGTTGTATGTGAAAATGTGAATTTAGCAGGGTGCATTATGTCACATCTCAGAAACTGGAAAGCATATATCAGAACAGACAAGTTGTGAGTCATCCCCCAGCATTGTGGTGGCCCCAAATACAAGCTGTGAGTCTCATAGCACCAAAGAAAACAAAGAGAAAAGGGTTGCCTCTTACATGATTTGTCATCTACAATGTTGTTTGTACATACTGTGTAAGAAGAATGTGTAAGGGCTCTTGATGTTGAAGACAGGCATTTCTTGCTTCAGATTCTCAGAAAGAAAATGCAGTAGGACAGGCTAGTAAACTGGGGTTGGAAGAGTGTGTGCCTGGAATGTTCAGAGTCCTGGGGTTCATTCTTAATGATGCATAAGCTAGGCACAGTAGCAGTTGTGTGTGATTTCAACACTCAGGAGGTGAAGGCAGGAGGGTCAGAAGTTCAAGCTCATCTTGAGTTACTACTTATCAAGTTGGAGGCTAGTCTGGAATGTATGAAAATCTGAAAATGGAGGAAGAGAAGAAAGGAGAAGAAAGGAACAATGAACAGGGAGAGAGGAGAAAAGAGGGGAAGAAAAGTAAATGGGGGATGGGAGAAGAATTGAGCCAGAGGCTGTGGAAAAACCTGCTGCTCTCTGGTCTCTACCAAGCTCAGAAAACAGTGTTGAAAGTTGGAATACATGAATATCATGTTTAAATTTTGACTGTGTAAGTCAACAAAGGAAAAATGTTCTCACAAGAAAGCATAGGGCATTATTTTTTCAAAAGGATTCAAAATGGAGCCTAGCAACCGTGGGGCTTGCCTACATTGGGAATAGTGGGCAGCAGAAGGCAGTCTTCTTGTCTAGATCATCATTTCCCCACCCTCTTCCAGCTCACTTGATGGCTTCTTCTAGGTCATTCATTGATGTATGTTTTTACCAGCACGCTTTCATTTTTATTTTCCATTACTGCTTCAAAGTGTCAAAGTTCTTTACCTAATGCTCAGTGACATTGCTGTGGTGTGTGTGTGGGGGGGGGCAAGCTTGAGTGTCAGTCTTCAGAGGTCATTCACCTTGTTTTGTGAGGTAGGTTATCTCATTGGCCTGGACATCCTCAGGTAAGCTTGGCTGGCAGACCGGGAGCCCCTGGATCCCTCTTGCCCATCTCCACAGTGCTGATTTAGAAGCATGACCTATCACTGCCCCCCCTCTCTCATAAGAGTTCTGGAGCTTGAACTCGGGTCCTCATATTTAAAATACAAGCACTTCACTATTTTTTATTGAACAATTTTTCTTCTTTAACAAAAACGTAGTCTACATTTTAAACTCTTTATGCACACATCTTTGCACTTGGTTTTGAAGTATTAGTAGCTATTATTTCCCATTGAGCAATATCAAATATATTTTCCAAGGACCAAATTTCATCGAAGTGCAGTGAAGGAAAAAAAGAATCAGTTCCATGAGAGTAGAATTCCATCCTAAGCTAATTTATTTTAGCCAAACAAATTTGGTCTATTCCTTTCTTAAGTTGTCATTAACGCAAGTGCTGCTTGCTCAGACAAGACTGTGAGCATTACTGGGATTTCAGAAGAGCAGGAAAACTTGTCAACACGTTTCCTTCCCTTCATTCTCACTCCTTTAAGAATCACAGATGCACCCATTGGACACAGTAGGCACACCTATCTTCCCTGCCACTCTCAGGTAACACCCAATTTCCAACTTCTTCCTTTACTCAGCTATTAAACTTCAACCCATTCGCACTCCTGATGAAAGAAGCAGATTACAACGTTGCACACACATCATCTCTAGCTCGTTTGCATCACTAAGAATAACTGGCCAGGGAGAGATGATCTTGCAGAGGTTTGGTAAACACATTACCAATTAAAGTGATATGCTCTATATTTTAGTAGCTTTACAGGCTCTGAAAAAAGCCAACTCATAAGAATTTATGAAGTAGAAGAACATACAAAATGGTTATAAGTGAAATTATGTATGATAACCACTGATGCTTCAAGACTAGTCATGCAAATATCTTTTCACAGAAGTCAGAGATTCTGAGGATGTCACTCAGTGGTATAGCAGCAGCCCAGCCTAGTGGAGCTCTGATTTTAAACATCATCATAATGCAAAGAAAATACATTGCAAGATCTTAGTCAATGCTGTTCTATAGGCATTTCTTTATAGCAATGCTTTTCAAGTTGATATTTTGTCTGACTTTGATTGTGAGGTATTGAATCTTTCACCCTACTCAGATGAAGAAAGGGTTCTTACATGTTCTAGGAAAGGGTAATATTATAATTCTTGATTAGAACATTTCTAATTCCTTAACAGTCAAACATTGCAGAACTGCTTCCTCAGGTAAGGACAAGTCTGGCTTGGAACAGAAATGGCCTGCCTAGTCCTGACCCTACAAAGACAATCTTGGGTCAGTGATGTGGTTCAGCAAGTAAAAGCTCTTCCCATCAGACCTGAGGACTTGAGTTTGAACCCCTGGACCTACAAGGTGGAAGGAGAGAGCTGACTCTATAGGTTGCCTTCTGACTTCCACACATATGCCATGAAACATTCACATTTATGCACACACACAATTAAACAAAATAAATTTAAAACAAAGAAAGAAGTGTATGAGCAACAAGTAAATGCCCTTCAGTTCTTCCTTTGTGGGTACATGGAAACTTTCAGTAAATGCTGGCTGGGTTTACAGTACTAAGAGGGAGGTAACCAAGTGCTACACAGTCTCTGCAGCAAGGCCTTGCATATGAATAGGGACACCAGCACAAACACAATCTGTGAGCTCAGGGTTAGTGAGATATCCTGTCTCCAAAACTTAAGTTCACAGCAACCAAGGAAGAACACCTGAGATTGGCTTCTGCCACCACATGTGTGCCTGCTCCTACATGCATATAAAATAATTAAATAAAACTCTATAAAGAAATGAAATTATACATCCTGGTTTAGCCCATTTAATAATGGAGCTCCAGTAACAAGCACCAGCTTTATACTTGTTCCTGGATCTCCATATGTGTCCTGAGCTATGTAGGCCCTGTGCTACGAGGCCATGAGATTCACTGTCTTTCTTATTTTGAAAGACTAATTTTTAACTTTAATCTTATGAATGTATGTGTTTCTGCATGTGGGTCTGTGTATGTGTGAGTGCAGGTGCCCAAAGAGTCCAGAAAAAAATATCAGGTCCCCTGAAGCTGGAGCCATAGGTGGTTGTGAACCGCCTGAATCGAATGCGAGGAACCAAATGTAGGTCCCTGCGAGAGCAGCAAGCATTCTCAACCACTGAGCCATCCTCCAGCCCCCTCACGTCCTCTTTCTATCTGGATTATTCATTCACCTATTAAGTGAGTTCAGTAGAACTATTATTATCACTAACAAGGAATAAGGAGAGGATTAATGCAGAAAGCAGATTAAGATTTACAACGAACAGTTACAAGCAAGTCTGGGGAGACGGCTCAGTAGGTAAAGTCCTTGCTACGTAAACAAAAGGACCAGAATGCAATGCTCACAGCTCACATAGAAACACCAGCTAGAGTGGTGCACAGCATTATCCCAGTGCTGGAGAGGCGGGTACAGATGGATCCCCATGGCTCTGGCCAGCAAAGCTAGGTTACCTACTAACCTCCAGCCAGTGGAAGATGCTGTATCAAAAGCAAGACTCTAAGTTCCCATCTATACACATACACATATTCACACACAGAGACACACACATACACTGTACCTAATGCACACAAGACTATTCACACACACACACACACACACACACACACACACACACACACACACTGAAAACCAAATCAGAAACAACCCAAAAGCCATCAGCTTTCCTAAATGTACAGATCAGGTCAGTAACAAGTTTTCAGAATCACAGTCTGGTACTGTCTTGAACACACCAAGGCTCCTCGAAGGCCGGCCTGGGAGAGTCCCCAGGTGAGTTCATTGTGCTGACAGCTGTTACTCCCACCACCAGGTACGGGGCTAATTGCTCAGGGAACCATGAAAACTTCAGGGAACTCAAAATTGTGCTGTCTCCGGACTCTTGCGTGGGAAAACGAACTGAAGAGTGCAGGCTCTTCCCTGGAATACTCACAGATCACGGCATCACAGGAAGCCTTCCTGAGTCTCCATGTGCTTCTGGCAAAGCTGACGTAAGCGTTGCTGCTGATACACCTGACCACCTTGGTATAAGGCCAACCACATACTGGGCAGATTTCCAACAGCAGGTGTCAGGGTGCTAGGGACCACTGAATTGGAAGCACCTGGACAGAGTTTATTCCATTTCCTAACTGGGAAGAGGAAAAACATGTAAACCTATTTAGACAATTACCAACCTGTTGGATTTGTGATAAGAATGGAAATTTGAATTCTCAATGCAGAGTGGAAGTACTATTTTGTCTTTGGCTCTGGCTCCGTTGCTGTGCCTACTTTCTTTCTGAGTCCTTGGTCTTGTGAGAATCTCTCCTTTCTCCTACAATCGCTTTCCTTATTATTTAGCATTCAAACCAGCTTCCTTAGCCCATTTAACAGGCGTTTGTACAAAGAAATTAATAAATGTTGTCTTGCTTGGGCTTTCTTGGGCTTCTCTATTCAAAGGCTTTACTTTATTTTCTCAAGCAAGCACTGGAACAAGCCACGTGGCTGGAGAAGGCCAGTGACTTGGACACACAGCCCTCTTTGAAAACCAGCTCCGGCATTTCCACACCACTGTGCCTAGAATAGTGTGAATTTGCAAAGTATGGGTGAAGTAAGCTGTTCCATGTTTACTACAAACAGCATTCAAGGAATCAAGGCAGCCAAGGGTCTCGGGTGCAGTTACAGGTCAGGGCCAATGTGGCACAGACAAGGCCCTGAATTCAAGTCCTAACATCTCACAACCTGTAGCGGTACCTGTCTGAAGTTAAAAGGTAGAAGCAGGAAAATAGAAATTCAAAATTATCCTAAAGACTTAAAGGTCAGTCTGAACTATGTGAGACCTTGTCAAACAAACAAACAAACAAACAAACAAACAAAACCCACAAAAAACAAAAACAAACAAACAAACAAACAAACAAACAGAAAAAAACAGGCTTCAAGATGTGTAAAATGAAGATCTTTCCGAGGCTTGGAGAATGGTCCTTCCTGTTTGCTCATGAGGCCGCCTGTGATTCAGCACGCATGCCAGTTTTATTAGTGTTGTAAGAATGTAGCTCACCGTGCGAATGCACAGCTGTATCTAGAATGCAGAAGCGATATGCACTGGAAGCTGGGGAAGAGCACGGGCCGCTGAAGACCAGTTCCCACAGGACAAGGCGGGTGAGCATCTGTCGGCAAATGCAGGCACACTTACAGCGGAAGTCTGTGAACATGCCATTGTGCTTCATGCAACGCATGAGCAGTATCTGGTCTAGGTCTTAACTATGGATTGCCAAGAATTAGAAATATAAGGTGTCTGGTGTCCATTAGTAAGCAAGAAATGAGGGTCATGTATTTTAAACAGGCTTCTTAGAGTTAAACCACATGGGGTAGAGGTTAAGGTGGAGAGAATTGGTTGGGAATTTTAAATACACATTTATTCTCCAGAAATATGTGTGCAGATCCTTTTAGGCATCAAGAAATAGCTATGCATGCTTTAATAACAAAGGAAGCATACCAAAGGGTCTTACAGTCGCCGTGTGTGTGTGTGTGTGTGTGTGTGTGTGTGTGTGTGCGCCCGTGTGTGCAGGCCAGAGGTCCAGGGCAGGTGTCTGCTTTTATCACACTTAATCTTATTTTTTGAGTCAGAGTCAGCTCACCTACTGGGCTAGACTGGTGGGCCAGCAAGCTGCAGGGCCTCCTGTTTGAGGTAACACGTATGTACTGCCATGTGTGACTTTTTATGTGTGTGCAGGGGATCTGAACTTAGTTCCTTGTGATTTTGAAGCAAGCACTTTACCAATTTTAATATTATTGAAGCTTATTTAAAACCTATTTTCAGTTAAATCATTCAAATTATAGGTAATTAATATACATAAAAATGCTAAAACATGCACGCACCTGACAACCATGTCACATGAAAATAAGTAACTGCAGCTTTGTAAGGCATGTTATCCACTGGTAGTAGTGTAATTCTTTATAACTAAATGTAAAGAGATGAAAGCATGAAAGGAAAAGAAAATCTATCATTTGCATAAGGAATACAAATTATTGTAGAAGAGCAAAACATGCCTCGCCTTCTTAGCAAAGAGAGCTGAGCACATTACACAGCGACTGTTGTTGAAAACGTTCAGACTGTCTTAGCTGGGGCTTCTGGTGCTGTGAAGAGACACCAGGACAAAGGCAACTCTTCTGAGGGAAAACATCTAGGTGGGGCTGACACAGTTCAGCGGTTTGGTCCATTATAGTCAAGGCAGGAAGCATGGCGGCCTGCAGGCAGACACGGTGCTGGAGGAGGAGCTGAGACCTCTACACCTGCATAAGCAGGCAGAAGGAAAACCATGTGAGCCACTGGCCTGGCTTGAGCATCTGAGACCCCAAACCCACTCCCTGTGACACACTTCTTCCAACAAAGCTTCAACAAGGCTACAACCCAACAGTGCCACTCCCTAGGGGCCTGTGGAGCCATTGTCATTCAGATCATCACAAAGCCTCAATAAAATAAAAGGTGGATTCTTAAAAGAAAAAAAAAAAAAAAACAGTCAGGAGGAACAGACACAAAGGGCCGAGGGTGGAATCACAGAATAAAAATTAAATATGATTTTTAAAACTGCATAATACTGTCAATAACAGAAAAAAAAACTGTGACTCAAAGAAAGAATTAGAAAATATAATAAAGAACCAAGTAAAGCTTTAGATATAGTTTTTAAAAGACACATGTGGTCTACATGTATGCTCTGAATGACAGATCCTGGGGAATCACCCCTTGATTGTTCAGGGTGGCTAGTACCACCTTGCTGGAAAAATCTGTCATACGAAAGCCTGTCATTTTTATCATTAAGAACACAAAAATATGTAATGAATTATTAAAAATAAATACATCAACATAGAAACAAAGTGTAACATGGGTATGAAGACTGTAAGGTTAAATAGATACAATGAATTTGAGCCGTTAGGTACTCTGAGGTATTTGAGAAACTTCTAACACCTGTCTATGGTAAAAATCAGCTAAGTATGAAAGGAAAGAAGTTGCCGAGGAAATAAAGGGACTGTGTGGCGTGTGCAGCTCACATCACCCCGCTCCAACAAAGCGGGAGGCGGGCTTCTGTCTTCCTTGCTCACAGTTCTTTCAGAGCATCAGGGGGGGCAAGAGGGTCAAATGCATTCTATGGAAAACATGGCAAGTCAAATTTCTGACAACATGATCCTCTCCAAAAGGGAATTAGGACTTTGTAAATCAACTATTTAACTACAGAACAGATTAGACAGGTAGCACAGTTGACCGAGTATTTGTCTATCGCTCATGAGACCCTGAGTTTAATTTCCAGCACTTCATTAATCAGGCATCCGACATACCTGCAACCCAGCCCTTGATAGTTGTATTCAGGAGTGTCAGAAGGTCATTCTAGAAAGCTGGAGTCCATCCTAGGCTAACAAAGACCATGCCTAAAAGCCAACCAAACAAACAAAAAGCTGGGCTGATAATGCGGCTCATTTGATAGAATGCTTATCTAGCATAAAAAAATCCTGTATTTGATCCCCAGTACTTGATCTCATCACTTGGAAAGGGAACACAAAGGAAGAGGGTTTCAGGCCTCTAATAAAAACTGATAGATCTTATGTTGGAATCCATCAAATACATAATTACTTCCCAAAAATTAGAGGAGAAAGCTAAATTAAATAATGATGTGTTTATAATAATTTTAAAATGACCCGTGTAGACATAAACCTAGTATAGTTTGTAATCCTGCATGCACTAAGCCATCCAGCATCTGTGAGGAACCTGAGGAGCTCTCAGTGAGCAGTGATGGCAGCAGCATGCTGACTGGGCGAAGGCCGATGCTGTCTGGATACTTAACCTCTCTGAGAGACTCTCGGCTGCTTCGGTGGTACCCAGGCAGAGAGCCTCACTGAGGAGGCTCACCGCAGGCCTGATGCTGCCAGGACGCTCAGCCTTGTTGAATGACGCACAGATTCTGCACACTCATAGTCGTGGTATCATGAAGAAATAAAAGCTTGCTTTTATTTATTTTATAATGGAGATTCATTGGACCTGGAGCAGCCAGAAAACACTGGAAACGGAAAGTTCTAGGAAAGAAGAAAGCAATGTCTTTTTCCAGGACTCACTAGGACAGACTAATAATGAAGATTGTGTAACACTCATGATGCCAATGAGAGACAGAGTCCGCAAACAACAAAGTCCAGCGACACACTCACCTCTCACGGGTTAGTGCGAAACTTCCTGGGTCAGACCACCTGAGGGAAGAAGAATGAATGTTTAAACTATACTAGTGACAAAATTGAAATCTATATGCTAACAAAGAAAACAGAAAAGGAAAAAGTCAAAATTACTTTCTGATAGAAAAAATTAAGTCAGTAAATATAAATAAGTATAAGTAAATATAAATAAATCACATCTATAATTGGATTATAAGCCTCAACATAAGCTAAATCTACAAAATTTCTGAAGTGGAAATTTCAGTATCAGGTGGGTAAAGACATGCTGTATCAACTATAAATAAATGGTCAGCTTTAACAAAATTGAAACCAATGGTACGAAAATGAAAATGTAATGTAAGAGAGACTATATTTGGACTACTAAGTAAAGGTCTGGTACCAAGACTCCCCCCACACCCAGCTTGTGTGCATGTGTATCTGTGAATCTCTGTGAGTTAGGGCAAGCCTGATCTATCTGGGAACTTTCAGGCAAGCCAGGGCTGCACAGTTCTATCTCAAAATAAGAAGAAAATTCTTTTGTTTTAAAGTTATATTTAACAAGCTAATAAAGAGAACAATAAAATAAACCTAGAAATATCAATAGTTTTAAAAATCTTGAATTAACTTTTAGCACAGTTTAACTCAGTTTCCTGGGGACTAATTACTAATTAGCCTTCCTAACTCACCTTATCTATAAGATACTTTACACAGAACAAAGTATACAATCACTCAAAGTATTTTCAGGGGCCTTGCTTTGAAACATCTTTCCTCTTCTGTACCTGCCCTTCAGACAGCAGGGAATTTAATTCCAAACCCACCAGGCACGGGGAATTTCAATCACAGTCACTTTGAGGGTGGATCCCTGCCTTATGGTCTTGGATTGATTGATTGATGTGTACAACGTGGCTGTGCAAAGGCAGCTGAGCGTAAAAAGGGCCTTTCCCCATCCAGGTCTCTGTGCCGGCCCGCAAGGACCAGCATGTCGGCTGATCCTGTCTGGCACCAGACCCTGGGATTTCTGCAGAGTCTGAGAGTCAGAAACATTAGAATTCTACTTCAGAAAAGCAGGCAGTCCCTGAGGAACTGCGCCGCCGTGCAGAAGCAGAGAGCCCGGAGGTCTGACAGCTGAGGCGGCTGGCTGCCTGGGTCTGCCCTCTGCTTCTTCTGGAGCCCCGCCCCACAGCGCACGTTCTGTTTCCACGCACACACTGTGCTGACTCCTAAGCTTACCCCTGACGATGAGAAGAGTCTGTCTTCGAGGAACCCCACAAATGTGTGAGAACATGAGAAGCTGAACATTCTCTTGGATCAGAGAAGAAAAAAAAAATCGCATAGGAAAAAACAAACACAATAGCTTCCATTCTTACTGCTCTGAGAAAGAAAAGCAAATGCCAACTCAAAGTATTTTCCTTCTAAATTTCCTGTTTTCATCGCAGCCTTTAATTCAATCACTCACTGCCTCTGAACTCTTGGTCTCAGTCCTCAGTATGTTTCTCCAAATTCTAGTCACCACAAAATTTCTAAATCAACTATTTTACCTCCACCCCCCACAATGCACTGTTCATTTTAAGTAGAATAAATTATTTGATTTTATAATGTTGAAAAACCAAGTATGTGTAGATTAGAAGGTTTTTGAAAAATTAAAAGTATTTTAAGCTATATTTGGTTAACAGAATAACCTGGCCTTCCCACCCTTGGGTATGGCCTGATTCTCCCTAAACCACTGTTCTTAAATTATATGCTGCTTCTAGCAGGGTTTAATGGACAGCCAGTTGCTGAAGACAAAGTTGTCCAAACAACTGGGTTCCTTCAAAACATTCTTTTTTGGCTGGATAAAACTATTTTTGAATTTTTCCATATATTGGTTTTTAACAACAGGAATATTTTTTAAGGATAGATACGGCTTTTGTAATGCAATATAATTTGATTTTACACAATATACTTAAAAACTAAATTATAGTGACTCTGCTTTAATTTGTGGGGTACCAGAAAGCTATGTGCAGTTTTCTAAATCAGAACCAATAGATCCTGCCACAAGATCTTGGCTTTCACTTGATACACAAACCCGGCATCCCATGGTCCTCTTGGAAGTAGCGCTGACAAGGAGACGTGTCAAGTTCCAGCCATGGCAGGGGGACAGCAGCCTGAGTCTCTGCCTCTGAAATTCACGGCTCCTTTGGAAACTGGCAATAGTTCTTTCAAAAATATAGACAAGAATTAGGAAAGAGGAGTACAAGAGCCAGACCACCCAGCAGCTGGCCAGGGACCCTGCAAGTCTCTGAGCATTTGTTGACCTTGGTTGAGTCTGTACACGTGGAGAAGAATAAAACAGCTTCAAGCCCCAGGAAGGCTAAAACCCCAAGGTAAGAAACAGTCAGTGGTTTCACGGAGACCATTATTGTCTTTTTCTTAGTACATTCATCTGTATATAAAAAAATCGCTACATATATCTCTTTGAATGTGTGGCCGAAATTCTGATCCTGGAGGTTTAGCAGATGGAACCCCCTGAGTAACACTGGAGGGAAGACACTGTTCCCACGTTCTCACAAAGGCATTTCTCCAAACTGCTGCACAGAACGAGCACCAGTGCAACAGCTTTACAGGGAAGCATAAATATTACAACACCATTTCCAGTTAGAGTTTTCAGTACTGAAGGCCCAGTTCTCACCCCAAAGGAAAGGGGCAATTTATTTGGGAACCAAGTATGAGTGACTATGGCCTAGACACAGACAGAGGTTATCTCATGGAAGGTAGTCAAATGAGATTTTATTTGTTAGAAAACAAAAGAAGTCATAAATCAAGCCATTTACCAAATACAGAGATGGCAACCTCACTAAGTGGGAGACAGTAATGAGAGGAAATCTCCATTGTAGGTTATAAGTTATTTTGGTGACATTCTTGGTGTTTGGATTGTTAAAAATATATTTTAACAGTTCTGATGGTTACAGATAGGTCAGGCACACAGGTGGGCAGTAGGAAGTGGCTTTCAAGGGGTGGGGCCAATCCCTTGCACACAAGGTTGCTAAAGCCAGAAAGAATGATGGTCCAGAGTCACATCTCTTAGAAAGGAATCCATTGGCAGGGTGTGAGATTCCCACCGCAGTCTTTGTCCTAGATTGGCAATGCTTCTCAGCCCACGGTTGCTTTCCAGCTATTTAAACCTTTCTGTTCTTATTTTCTCTCCCTTATAGGTTTGTGAGCAAAGGAGTTAAGGTTCACACCAATGACATCTTCTGTGATGTCAATGACATTGTTCTGTGATGTCCCCTTCTCTCTTCAGACAGAGTCCCCAAGGGCATCACAAGACACAGCCTCTGCTTCACTGAGAAGGGGACCCATCTAACACAGTGTTTATGAGATTGTGTTTGACTGGGAACTCTGAGAAATCAGTGATCACAGGGATTATGGAACCACCAAGCACACATGGAGCCCATGTGAGGCAGCATGTGAGACAGGAGCCCAGGCAAGTGCCAACTCCTTCAGAAAATGCGTTTGTATCCAGAAGAGCGCTCCTGTCTGTCAGGTCTACAGATAGAAGTTCTACTAATAGAACAAATTCAACATATCTTTCCACTATACAGCCTTCTAAAGAATGACATTCCAATCAAGTAGAACTACTCTGTTTTTTCCTTAAATGTTCTAAAGGAAACACAGGGCGGAACCAGGAGGTAGGGAGACCGCCTTTGATCTAGGAGTCCAGCCACTGCAAAGAAAGACTTACAGCAGGGCTGGACTGCAGCTCAGTTCCTAGAACACCTGCACAGTGTTCATGAAGCCCTGACTCCATCCCCAGCACTGCAGAAAGCACCTAGTGAAAACCTGCAATTGTAGCATTCAGGAGCAAGGGGGACAGAAGTTCATGACAATCCTGAGCTATACAGCAATTCCTAAGACAGTCAAGAATAAGGGAGGCTTTGTCTAAAGGCGGGGTCTCCATCTAATAATGCTTGATGTGTAGTCCTGAGGACTAGAATTTGATCCCCAGCACTCAGACAAGGATGTGAGAACATCCTACCACTGGTGAGGCTGAGAGAGGAGGACATCTGGTGCCAGGTGGCATGCCAGTCTAGCAGAATGGGTAAATTCCGTGTGGATTCCCTGTCTCAAAAAGTGAGGTGGAGCACGGCTGAGGACCACACCTGACACCCGCTCTGTCTTCCACATGTATGTGTGAGCATGCCTATACACGCACATGCACATACACACAAAAAGGAGAAAAAGAATATACATTGCTGTATGTTCTTTGTTACTTAGAGTACACATTTTGCTCCAAATTAAAGGAATTCTGAGGCTCGCTCTGCCGAGACCCTCACAAAATGCCAATTAGCAGTAGTGCCCGCTGGTGCCCGCTGGCCTCCAAACTGGTTCCTGTGCAGACACTCACCCACCATACACTGTGGGGAGCTGTGCCTCTCTAAAGCCACCAGCCGCTGCTTTGATGGCGGAGAACCTGCCCTTTAAATTTATAAACAACCTTTCTTTTCTAATCTGGGCCATTAGAGAGAGATGCTGTGAAGGCTTGCGTTCTGAAATAGCCAGGTTTTCTGAGAGTCCAGACAGTTTTCAGTCTAGCTGCCAGCAACAGAATGGCACTGGCTAAAAATAGCATGGGTGCCCAAGGCGCCCTGGGCTCCTGCAGAGGCCTCAAGGGCTTGAGGGTAATTTGAAACTCAGAAATTCTCTGTCTCTCTGTGTCTGTCTCTCTCGTTCTCTATTTCGCTCTCTCTGTCTCTCTGCCTCTCTCTGTCTCTGTCTCACTCTCTTGTTTGGTCACTTGTGAGTGTTACATCATGGGGAAAATTCATCTGCCCTAAGAGGCGTCATGAACAGAGAGGAAATAAACTGGTGGAAACAATGATCAGGTGGTAGGTCTGTGGCTTTCATTGCCAGCTTAAAAGCGCCCTCAGATTCTCCAGTATTCCTAGTTACAGTTCATTCACCGACAAGCAGGAGGATTTAACAAATTGACAAATTAATTCAAGGAAACAAGAATCACTTCCAGTCCTTGGGCAGATGTCAACAGCATTGAAGGATGTCTAATGATGAAGAATTGTCTGAGCGTCCTATGACAGATTTCTTACAGAAATGAAGTTGTAAACTCGGGCTCATCGTAACACATTCTATAGTCACTGGTTGATTGGATAATTATTGAAATATCAAATAAGCCTTTAATATTTCAGGTGCTGAAACTGCCCCTCCCAGTTGAGAGCTATTCCCTAATTCTCTCTGGGCCCTTTTTGAGATTTGTCAGGTTCTTCGCTTATTGTTTTGCTGGGATGGAGGAAAAGGTGACAGAAAGAAGCAGAACCACTACCCAAACCCTGACTTATGATTTATGGCTAGGCATGACTTTTTCCACAGAGTTGTAAACGATGACCCATCCACCACAAGCAGGGCGGTGGGGACTGACCACCGAGTCTATTCTACCCCACTGGAGCTTAGTGGGTGAACGGGCTTCTTGGGGTTACCTTTGGAGCAGGGAGGACCCAGAGACAGCTGGATCACTGAAAAACATGGTGACAGCTCATGGAAGCTGCACCCCAGAAACTGGCCCAGTTTACCGAAACCCCACCAGCCAGTCAAGCTCTCCAGAGCACAGGTGTGATGTTTTTAACAACCTGGGAAAAGGGCCCTATGCCTCCTGCTGAGCTTCTTGAGCCTGGTAAGTTTTCTGAGTTTGGGGAGTTTATTTCCGCAGTCCAGGAGGGAATGTGTCCACTAAGGGGAACTGGCCGCAGCAGTGGAGCAGGAAAGGGAGGAGGAGCAGAGGCAAGCAGGCTGTAATTAGGAAACCTTGCTGCTCTGGGTAAAGTCCAGGCTCTGGGATCTGGCAGCTTTCAAAACAGAGCAGTGGGAGACTAAGGAGGCTTTCCATCCTAGAGCACAGGACAGTGGCCCTGCTGGCTATGAGCCACTAGACCTGAGTCCACAGACGAACACCGGCATGTCACCAGACCCAAAGCTCAACCAGGAATATGGTGCAGCATGGCTGCTACTGGAAAGTTCATTTTTGTCAGTTTGTATGCTAGTGGCTTTTTTTTTGGGGGGGGGGGTTATTTCTCACTAAACAGAAATGTCAAAAGGTAAAAATAAAATTCCAATATCATAGGACAGGCAAGACTGCTCAGTGAATAAAAGATCTTACTATACAAGGTTGATAACCTGAGTTTGATTTCCAGGTGGTGGGAAGAGACAATTGACTCCCAATAGTGCCTTCTGACCTCTACAAGAATGGCATGGGATGCATGCTCACACAGACACACAGACACAGACACACATACACAGAGTGAGAGAGAGAGAGAAAGAGAGAGATTCTGATTTTATTCTGTAGCAGTGATAAAATACTGACCAAAATTAAAAACAAATTAGCAGGTAGGAAGGGGTTATTTGGCTTATAATTCTAGGTCACACTCAGTCACTGAGGGAGGTTAGGACTGGTACTCAAGGCAAGAGCCATGTAGGAATGCTGTTTCCTGGTTAATTCTTTGTCTTGCCCGTAGGCTCATTCTCAGCTAGCTTTCTTATGTAGCCCAGGACTACCTGCCTGTGGACAGTTGCGGTCACAATGCCTCTCAGACAAGGCTCCAGGCTGACTGAGTCCATCCCAGTGAGACTCCCTCATGATCGTAGGCCATGTCAAGTGGACAGCTGAAACTAATTAGGACAGCACACAATGACTACATTAATTAATTTAAAATAATTGTAAACTTAATTTAAAATACTTTTTATTAATTTAACATAATTTTGAATTAATAAAATATATTAAGAGTTTTAAAATAACTTAAAACTTTTTATTAAATTTTAACTTATTAAAAAATAATATAAGTGTTAATTTATATGAAATCAATGTCTCATTTTCTTTGTATCATTACTTATAACCACGTAAATTAAAAGAGTAAGTTTTATTTCTCTGTCTTATGTTGAAGATGAAGGTGTGCATTTATGCAAGCAACTTGCACTGACTTTTGGTTGAGAGCCATTTGCTTGTGTCATTATTTGATCAAAGGAACAGATCCAGTTCACTGACACGCACAGTTATGCTCTCCAGTTAGCTAAGAGTTTACTCCGAATGGTAGCCACATTTGCAGCAGAGCTGCAACAGCAATTTTCAGATTTTAGCCTTAGTTTCCCATGACATGTCTAAAGATAATTAAAAACCAAAGAAAACCTGTGTTTATGTGGATTAGATAAGCAATAACTATATTTTTATAAATCAGAAAGGAGAAAATTTTATACTGATGCATTTGAAATAGTAATTAAATGTATTCTATAAATATAGGTGACATTCTATTAAGAAACATTTTTCAAAACAAAACAAGTGAGGATATTATCTTTGCAAATTTCACAATGACTGGTTTAACAGATACACATAGTAAGATAATTGCTTCTGAGTTCCATACTCTATCATGTTGTTAATTTTAAAGCTATAAAGAAGACCCATATTATAAAAATATAGCCAATAAGGCATGGGTCCCTTTAATACCTATTAGAAATATTTATGGGGAATTCGTACAGACTGTACCAAAGCTCAACAAACACTGTTTTTTAAAATGCTTCCTGCAAGGTGGCTCTGGAAGCCTTTAGCTATTTTCCTCTCCTTTATATTGAAAACCAGGAGTCTGTCTTACATTTGGAAGGAGTCTTTTAACTCATGTTAATTACTTTGAAACACCATGCTTTGTAATTTAGGAAAATATTGGGTTGCTAGCTGTGCAGCTCTTCCAAATGTTGACGTATTTCCTCATCTAATATTTAAAATTATAGCTGCTAATATTGCAGCTGACTTCATCTGAACAGTCTGAAGTACTGGGACGTTCTTGTTCACAGACGTGAATACAATTTTTCCAAAGTTCTGACTTCAGCTGGAAGCACCGCTTGTTATTGGTATAAATGATGTTGTTTTTCTCATGTTTTTTAAAATTGTTAAAAATATTTTGTGTATTTGTTTCTTATTAAAATACAGTTACATCATTTGCCCTTTGCCCTTTCCTCCCTCCAACCCCTGCCTTACAACCCCACTCCTTAAATTCATGGCCTTGCTTTCTCCGTTATTGTCACATAGTCACATGCACACGGATACAACCTGCTGAGTCTGTTTCATGTTACTTGTATGTATATGATTCCAGGGCTTACTGTTTGGTATTGGAGAACCCAGTCAGGGAGCTTATCCTCGGGGAAGACTAATTCTTTTGCTTTCAGTATCTTGTGGTTCTTTGTCTGGTTGAGGCCTACTGGACCTTTCCCTTCCTTGTTTGAATGCCTATTGCTTTTGTACTTGCTTAGGTCTTACTAGGCAGCTGTACTGTTGAGGTCTGTGGATGTGGCCTCCCTGTCATTTCTAGGAGAGACAGTGTCACAGCAGACATCCTGCTCTCCTGCTCTGATAATCTTTCTACCACTCTCAACTGCCTGAGGTGCCAGGACTGTGTCGTAGCTGTGTCTTTGAGGTCCATTGTGACCAGATACAGTTTTCTGTAAGGTCTGTCTGCTCCTTTGAGGCGTGAGGCCTACAGTTACCTGTTGGCATAAGGATACGTGTTTAGAACGGGGTTAGGAATTATGCTATTCTTCGAAAGTTGTGGTAGTAGTTTATTCTCTACTATCTGTTACTTTACTAGTCATTGGTACAAGCTAGGTTTCCGGTACCACACAGGGTGGGCTTCAGGGGTGCGGCGACTGCTGCTCTCCCCTAAGATGTGAGTGTGCTGTTGTGCGCTTTCTGGCCATTGCCGTCACTTTGCCTCAGCTGAGTAGGACTACTGGCCTATCTTTTGGCAGTTTGCACTTCTGGTACTCCAAAGCTAAGGAAGGAGACTTTTAAGCCAGATCCAGCTGGGATCCTCCAATCCTGTGTCC
The DNA here is from genome assembly GCA_010120015.1 of Rhombomys opimus. Taxonomy (NCBI): domain Eukaryota; kingdom Metazoa; phylum Chordata; class Mammalia; order Rodentia; family Muridae; genus Rhombomys; species Rhombomys opimus. The sequence continues at coordinate 6,392,324 of REGO01000054.1, read as the reverse complement.
CACGTACATGGGGTCGTCAGCAATAGGGACTTACCTTCAACCTCTGGGTGGCAGTGAAGAACAAGAGCGTTTTATTTTTTAATTTTTTTATTTAACTTTTATTAATTACACTTTATTCCTTTTGTATCCCCCCACAAGCCCCTCCCTCCTCCCCTCCCAGTCTCACCCTCCCCCCCTTTCTGCATGCATGCCTCTCCCCAAGTCCACTGATAGGGGAGGTCCTCCTCTCCTTCTTTCTGATCTTTTTTGTTGTTGTTGTTGTTCTCAATGCAGTTTATTCAGGAACCTTGAGCAATCTTCTGACCCTGGGGAAAGCCAGCCCACAGCTTAAAATAGCCTCTGGGTAGCCAACCCCAGCATGCCTCGTGGGCAATCCAGATAGGTCCACATACACGGAAGCAAGCCAGATCCTCAGCCTTAGCCAAATATGGAGTTGTTTGTGACAGAGAGCACTCACCATTGGGAAGGTGGAAGGCGGAAACCAGCTCTATCTTTAAGACGCGGCATTATGCAGCTCTCTACAGTTCCCCCTTTTTGTTTTAGACGCATCAGGCAAGAGTAGAGGTCTGATCTCTGATATTAGAAATAAATTGGGACTTTGTACCAATGTTCATTTAGGTGTCATCCACCCAAAGAGCATCAGACCCGTCCGATACCTTTTTCTCAGAGGCGGGACCTGGGGCATCAACCCGCATGCAATCAGACATGCTCTTCTCTGGGTCGAAAGCGGCTGACCCTGAGTGCAGTGCTTAGCCTCGCATCCTGAGCGTAACATTTTAGCTTTTTATGGTAGCCAACCATGCTTGGGGATACTGTCCTGCTTCAATGGCTGTAAAGGCCTGAATGATCATGGCTGCATTACACTGTTGTGAGACTCTAATCTTGTATATACACCACAGGCAAACCAAGGAGACCAACACCAGAAGGCCTGCTAACGCTCCCATGCCGGCCCATTCCTTCAGATGATTCATGGCTGCAGCAATCCATGATGATACTCCTGTGGCTAGTCCTGCGTCCACTCTGGTAGAATTTGCCGTAACAATGGCCACTCTCAGCTGCTCCATCATAGTATCGAATTCTTCAGTCCAATTACCTAAAATATAGCAAGTCCACTGATAGGGGAGGTTGACAACGCAGCCACTTTTGATGTGAACTGATGGACCAAGAGCATTTTTTGAGGAATTTGCTGGACCCCCCTGACCAACAACTTGAAAGGGGGCGGGGTTTCTAATGTGTGGTACTAAGGTTTCTTTCAGCCCAAGTTGCATAAATTCTTTTAAATTATGTATGTAAATGTCGTTCTCTGTCTCTCAGGAACAGCGACAGTGCTCGAGGGTGAGGCCCGTGTGCTAAGCAAGGGTCCCTGGAATCATCAGGGGAAGTGAAACTAAGTTTTCCTTTTGGTTGTTTCAAGTAGCTCTTTTAAATGAGATTGCCGGTATCAGGGGCAGGAGAGATTTGGGAGTACCAGAATCCTGTGGTGATGCCAAAGGTGACAGCTCTCGGTTAAGCTGCCATGCTGAGGGTACGGGCAGAAGTGTGGCTGGTTGGCATGATGGGAAGGCAGGTAGGGTTAGGCGCAGGTCCGACGAGGTGCCGGTGGGGTTAGGCGCAGGTCCGACGAGGTGCCGGTGGGGTTAGCCGTAGGTCTGGCGAGGTGCAGGTCTGAAGAGGTGCAGGCCTGGCGGGTGGATTTCAGTACTGATCTAGCAGCAATGGGGCAGGTTTCAGCAGCACCTCTGAGACGCCAGGTGGATGGCAGAATGATGGCCCGCAGAACGGTGGCCAGCAGCGCATGGCAGATCGACCAGTGGTCAAGCCCTGTGTGGTCCAGAGGCTCTAGGGAGGCCTGGGTAGGAGGCTGCCTGAATGACCGAAGAATAACAGAGGAATCTCAGGTGGCCATGGTGGAAGCTGGGGTCGCAGGCCGCAGTGGGAAGGATTTCAAGGCTGATGGTGTTTGATTCGCCGGGTCAGGGTGCCTGGTATGCTTGATTTACATGTGGTGGTCTAGTGCCTACAGCCCCCAAGTGCTGGAATTCAGGCTTGCATGGCAGAAGCCAGGGCTAGAAAGGCGCTCTAACAACGAAGCTTCACCTTCATCTCTGCCTTACACTTCTTGGAGAAAATCCACTGAGGAGCAAACAATTCAATCATTCACTATGTAGCTCTCCAGGTCTGTGGCCAAGTTCTACTGGGTCACACAGGCTATTAACAATCATACGTGGAATGGTGAAGATTTTATAAAATGTGAGTGTTTTCCTGCTTTGTGAAGGACACTCTCAAGTGAAACATTGCTCCCTGTCCTGTCCTCTCCACCCTGTGAATACGCAGTCACGGTCGTGCACTCTCCGCCCTGTGGATACTGTGAATACACAGTCATGGCCCCTTGCTGGCGACACAGTGAGCAGCTAGCGCTAGCTGGTGCTGATGTCCTGATTTCAGCTTACGTTCCAGAAGTGTCTCACATCCCTTCGTATCATTTTGCGTTAGTTTTTCAAGTGTCAAACCAGTAAAGAACAAATGAAGTGTTTATGCTGTGGTGAGGATGGTTTTGACCTCATGGGAACCTGGTATGGGCTCCGTGGATTATACTTAGTGGATTAATTTACCAACATACAAATATTTCCAAGAGGACAGCACAGTGAGTTGGGAAGGGTTCAGAGGAGTTGGTGAGGTGGCTCAGCAGCTAAAGCACTCGCCACGTAAGGCTGGCAGCATAAAACAACCCCAGGACCCACGTAAATGAAAGTGGAAGGAGCGAACCATTTCTACCCTGTTGTCCTCTGACCTCCACACAGAGGTTCTTTGGATTGCAACCCTTCCTACTGACCACAAGCACGCTCACGCGAGCGCGCGCGCGCGCACACACACACACACACACACAAATGAGTGATGTAATAAAATAAACTTTAAAAATTAATTCAGAACCTTTTGACCCGAGCTTGAGTCCTCACAGTGTCTGAGTGACTTAGGTAATTGAACACTGTTTTCTTGGTATCCTGGACTTCCTTGTTTCGTCGACTGAATGAAGTCACAAACACAATTGTCACGTGGCTTTGTAGAATACTGTCCCTGGGTCACAGCTTCCCACTGCTCTTGTAAGTGTGAGATTTAATGTAGGTTCCTTGTGAGTTCCCATAGTTCTCAATGTTCTGCTTTCTCCTGACACACATCTGGATGTTAGCGCTGGACAAGGGAAACAGAGGGGACTTTGAGACCTTCTTCAGTGAGCAAGGCTAGCTGATTACCAGACAGCATCATACTGTGTATTGATGGAGATACAATTTCAAGTGGAGACACACTGCGTTCATATTCCTGTGGATCATGATCATAGTAGCAGATTATTTTCGCTTTTGCTGTGGGGAAAACCTTAACTCCTCCTTCATTTTTGAGAGGTACTCTATATATAAGGCTCTCTTGGACGTTTGAACCTTTTCTCACTCCTCTTGTTGGCATTGAGTTCAACTTAGGGTCTCAAGTATGTTTGGCGAGTGCTCTGCCACTGAGTAGCATCTCCAGCCTCTTCTTCGTCTCCCTGATAGTTTTCTGTTTTGATGATTTCATGTGGGCCCTCTTGAAATCTGTTGACCATTGGATTGAGCTGGACAGCTGCCCATTCCCAGTACCTAATGCTTTACGTCGGGTATTTTGTTTTTAAACTCCATAATTAGACCCTTTAAAATAGTTTGTTATTTATTGTTTAGTAGCACCCATGCCATGGTGTTCATGAGAAACTCAGAATATAACCTGTGGGAATTGGTTTTTCTTACCATGTGGGTCCTAGGAACCAAACTCAGCTCATCAGAGTTGGAAGCAAGCACCCTTAACAGATGAACCATTGCACCAATCCTGAGATCCTTTTTAGGAGTCTATATTTTTATCAGGATTCTCATTTTCTTAGAAACACTTTTCTGACTTCATTTTATTGTCTAATTTCTCACCAGTGAATTTTTTTAGATCTTTATGGAAGGTATCTAAAATGGTTTTGTCGGGAAGCTCATAGCTCTGTGTTTTTTGCGAGTGTGCATGTATTTGAGTGCACGTGCACGCCAGAGGTCAGCTTTAATTGGATGTCTCAGGAGTCACCGACCTTGTTTGTTGAGATAGGTTCTCTCACAGGGGCTCAGTTTGGCTGAGCTGGTTTGCCACAGTGCCCTGGGGATCCGCTTGTTTCTATGTCTCCGACATTGGGGCTTCAAGTGCATGCTATTATACCCAGTTTTTACGTGCATTTTAAAGATCCAACTCAGAGCATCATGCTTGCATGGCAAGCCTGATTATTGAGCAAGCCAAGTTTCTGTTTCTTTAGTTACTGTATTTGGTTTTACTTTATTCCTTTGATTGGATTACATTTTCCTACCTCTTTATATGACCTTCAGTGTTTTGCTTAGAATTATGTCTTTGAAAAGAAGAAGACAATCATTTGTGAACTCGCTGAAAAAAAGAACAGTATTAATTAGGCTACAGGAAGGTCTAGGGTCTCTCAAACTCCACGTGACCTGTTGTGAGGCCTGAGGTCTGTCTGCAGAGCTGCAAACATGGCTGTGTGCTTCAGCGCTAGCTAGCACTGGGCCTGTGAGCAACCAGGGTAGGAGCCCTTTGTGCTGCCCCATCCTGACAGGCCAGAGCACGGGGCATCAAGCGCATTCTTCTGTATTTCTCCTCTGGTCCCAGTGGATCTCCTGCATGTTTTTATTGTTGTTTGTTTTCGTAGTGCTGTTTAAGGCAGAGACAAGTCTGCCGACCAGCACACATTTCTTCGTTTGACAGTGGTTGTGGTCCTCCCACCTGCTGACAGACCTCTGCTGCTCACAGAAGTATTCAGCACCACATATGTGGCTCAGTGCTTCTGTGCGGGAAGGAGGGCCTGGAGAATCCCATCACTGTGCTAACTAGATGCATGTCTCTTCTGCCCCTTATTTTGATTTTTAAAATTTTACATAATTTTTCTCTCTCTTTTTTTCTTTGCATAGTGCTTTTCTGTGTGTGTGTCCTGTGTACCATATGCACGCCTGGTGTTTGGGAAGGCCAGAAGAGGGTGTCAGGTCCTCTGGACTGCAGTTACAGACAGTTGTGAACTGCTCTGTGGGTGCTGGGAATTGAGCTTGAGTTCTCTGGAAGAGCAACAACAAGCGCAGCTCGCTGCTGAGCCTGGGCTGAACCTGCCCCTTGTAGGTATACAGAAGGTTAGTGTTCCAGCGTGCCGTGTCCAGCCAGGCCTGTCTAAGGCTGACTGTGTGCTGGGGAACAGAGGTCAAGAGTTGTGATGAAATGTTTATTCTTTGAAGACTAAATGTTTGCCATTCACAGAAAGTTTTCAAAGTTTGACAATAATTTCCTTTATTGTCAAAGAGAGAGAGAGAGAGAGAGAGAGAGAGAGAGAGAGAGAGAGAAAGAGAAAGCCGCAGCTTCCACAGTTGTTCTGTAAAGTCCTCTAAAATTTGACTTTTGCTGGATGTCTGGCCACTGTGTGCTGCCTTCTGGTTGTCCCTGTAGACTCCTGGCCTCTGAGTTACTGACATCCTCTGGTACTCTGGGCCAGTCCCCAGGCTCTGTCATGTGTCTTACTCTTGGAGTACACTCCTCTCAAGTGTCCGTGTGGTTACCCACACGGTGCCTGGGTTTTTATCCAGACTGCATCTTCTCAGCGATGAGCCCCTTACTCTTCAGTTTCGTTTTATACTATCAATAACTTGGCTCCCTCTTTGGAGCTCATGTTTATTCCTTAACAGTATTTACCATCTACTTCACCTTTTTCTTTTCAAGTTTTCTCTTTAGAAGATAAACAAAATATTTATATGGGAATTCATGTTTGCTCTAGTGTCCCTAACAACAAAGTCATATTCTGTAATATAGCACACATGCCATAAATATTGGAAGAGCAAATAAACAATGTGAAAAGCATGTATTTTGTTACAGAAGGGACACAAAAGTACTAAAGACCAGATATGACCAGATCTGTACAGAGACACTTCCTTCTTTCTAAGAGTTCTGGAATAGAGGAAACAAAGAACACAGAAAAAACTTAATCTAGATTTTAAATTTTAATTAGTTTTATATTTAAATCCTTCTCACAATTTTGTAAACCAAAAATCATATCAGAACCCTATAAAACAAAGAAAATTTTACTTGAAAATAAATTGTATTTATAAGTGTATTTTATTTCTTCTTTGTATTTATCCAGATGAATTAATACAGATGAAGGGACTCAAGTCCTTCCAGAGACAACAATTTGATTGTATTATACAATTTGTACTTTATAATTTTGTTTTCTGCCCTTCCTAATGCTGTGTTTAGCATCTGACATGGTCAGGTTTATTAGGATTTCTGGGAGTTTCGACCATGCTGTGCGCATTCAGTCCTTTCTTCTCGAAATATCACAGAGTTCACACCCAAACGTTAACTATGCACCCTGAGACCCACTCACCCAGAGCCTCGTGGGGCCAACTGTGTTGTGCATCCCTCCTCTCCAACCCAGCCACTGAGCTTCAGTGGCTTTCCTTCCTCTTTTACTATATGTAATACTTCTAAACTCTCTTTAAACTCAGTCTCTGATGCACGCAGAATTTGGTGGAAGCACAGAACAAATTTTTAGAAAATTGTAACACAGTGAAAGTATCTGCAGCCCTGTTTTATTGTACAGCAGCATTCAATCATGTAAACTCCAGCTGTCATGTTCTCTGATCAGGTCTCCAACAGGCAGAAAGGGGCTCAGCTAAACCCTGCCCCCATGCTGAGGTGCCCCCTCTAACCACCGCCCTTTTTCCTCTTGTGCATTTCATCTATGATTATTCTGCGAATCTCACAAAAACCTTAACAGATGTGACTAGAATTGCCAAGTAATATTATCTTATGCTTACTGTTCTGGAGAGTGGCAGAGATACAGTCTGTTTTGGTTGACCCAGAAGCAACAGGACGAAACTCATCACTGCTCTCAGAGTCCATGTCTAAATCAGTCCTTAGTTCCCCTCTTCGTGAGTGCTTGTAGGGAAAGGGCAAGTCGTAGGATGAACCTAAGAAGCTACTGGTGGATGCTGTGACCTTTCTTCAAGACCAGGAATGGAAGTGCTGATTCCAATCAAGCCTAGTTCTAGAAGAGCTAGATAAACACACACATACACACACGCACACACACACACTCACACACCCATGAATTGTACACCCATGTTATAGTAAAGATCTTTACTGCAGCGTGAAGGGCGAACTGGAACATGTTCTTGCTGCTTGTGCTGCTCTTGTGTTTTGCTGCCACCATTAAGGGGCAGATAGAGTGAGAAACAACCCTCACATCCTAAAAGCTGAGGGCAGGCCTCTCGGGGAGGCAGATGCTCTCTCACTCACTCTTCTTACAGACACTGCCGTAGCTGAACCCTTGGATGGGGGTGGGGAGTCTGAAAGGCTGAAGATCTACTAAGAACATCAGGGCAGAATGCTGGCGGAGGGGATAGGGTCCAGTGAGGGGTTTGGTGATCTTCTTACCTTGGATCTGTGTTCTGTGTTTCAAGTACTAGATTAGGAGCGTGGTAGATTTTTATTAACCTAGCACCACAGTCAGGATATTTTCTCTGGGTTTGGTAAATTCTAAGCCGAGAAGCTGTTGCCTTGACTCCACTTGTCAAGTACCTCCTGTGTTTAGTGGACTACCTGACTGTTGTACTGTGATCTACTGAAGGGAGCTCAGCAAGATGGTAAAGCATGCGTTTTAACTTGCTATTTCTCGTCCTCTAGTATTATCTACTGTCTTTACGTTTGTTTTGTCGGGGCTGCAGTGGGGGCAGGGCCCATTAATACACATGTTCGTTGAGAGGACAGCTTGCTGGATTCAGTTCTCTCCTTCCACCTGTGGCTTCCAGCATGGAGCTCAGATCACCAGGCTTGGGCACAAGTGCATTTTCTTGTTATGCCACCTCACAGGCCTGTAACTTTTCTTCTTATGAGAAATAATGTAATTGTGACCAAACTTACAAATTGCAAGCTGCCAATAAAGCAGCCTATGTAAATACAAGAGTTGGGGTGCAGAGAAAAAACACACGAAAACACTGAACATGCTATTTGGAACAGACATTGCAAAGATTTCACCAAACTAACCACATATATAATTTTTAAAAACATATGATTTAGTTTCTTTTGGCTATAAGAACTTCAACTTATGAAATCTGACGAGAGCACGAAGGCTGAGTCCGCAGAAATCTGTCTACTTGGTTTTCATTTAGACTACAGAAATTTGCATATAATATTTTCATTCCCAGATACCACACACTGGCTTCTCAAGTTACCTACAAAATTGCACTTTCTGGAGCATCTACTGCAGCGCACACATCAAAGTGTAAACGCTGTATAATGAGCCAGTAGCTGACCACAAGGCAGCCCAGTTTCTATGCTAATATTCATACTTCAGGTTATGTTTTAACAAAAGCTACCTGGACTTAGAGATTTTGAGTCTATACTCTAAGATTCCCACAGTATACAGCAACTATCCCAAATCACCACAGAGTTGATTGCTATTGGCTGTGCCATAGACCCATGCTTGTTGCAATGGCCCATCTTATAACTCACTGAACTCAACCCCAGGTGACACACTGTGGTGGAGCAGAAAACTGTGCTACCCTGGGTGGAAATCCACAGCCATAGCCCTATCTTTGAGTCAGAATTTAACATAAGGTCAGGAAGATCTAAACATGACCCCGAGAGATAATGGTCAGAACTTACATAAAAATGTCAGGCATGGTGGCCTACCCTTGCAGCTCCAGTTGGGGGGAAGGGTGATCGGGGGCTTGCTGTCCAGCCAGCTGACTATGATTAAACACACCGAACCCTAGGCTAACACGAGACCCCATCTCAGTAATGACGCTCTAGGCTCCACAACTTCCCCCCCGGCCCCACATGAAGATCCAAACCTGGCATCTAAAAATAATAATAAATATATTTTAAAATGATAAGTTTGAAAATTAGTAAGTATTAAGTTTTGTGGATCTTTAGCAATACCCAGGAATGGGATTTTTTTTTCAGTATTTTGATTACACTAACACAACATTTTAAGACACTAAACTGGATGCAGCTGTACAGTTTAATGCTCACATATCTGAGGAAAGTAAACAGAATCATGTCCAAATAACCTCAAGGATGGCAAAGCCTTTGAGAAGAGAAATGAATCCAGCAGCTGTGGAAGACAAATGGATGCATTAATTTATCAAACTTAATTGGGCTAAGCTAATGAAAAACTAATTTTGTTTGTGGTAGAATAGTACTGATAATGGCTTGAAATGTAAGAAATTTAGTTCAGGAGTATTTCTTATAAAGTGACCAATTAAATTTTATTTTATGGACTTTATAGATGCTCTGTGTAGAGAAAACTTGATGGTGGATTAGACTATCAAGAATCCAGGGATGAAACAGAGCCGTGATCTGTACACCTCCTGTTAGGAAAAACTGAACCTAAGATAGCAGCTGTCCTGGAGTTTGGTGACAATGAAGTTCAAGTACAAACATTTATATGCAAATGCCCAGCACGGTATGATCAAGTCCCTTTCTGCTAATAGTAGAACACTGACAAGCCTCCACGTGACTATTTTGAGTTATCGTTTGAAAAAACTCTAAACAATAAAAGAACAGAGAACTAACCCACTAGTGGCAAAACAATAAAGCCATCAGCAGTTCTCTTTCTCCTCAGTGGAAAACAAGCATTAGCAGGCTGAGGAAAGGCTGAGGACGTCTCTCAAGGTGCCTTATCAGTGGTCCATGTGAGAAATGGATTCCATTGTATCTGAGAAAGCTGCAGCAATTAGACCAGAAAACTGTGGATGAGCAAAAATAACAATAATCCAGGTAACCCCCCTAGAACCATGGCAAATGAGGCTGGGCTCTGTCAGTAAAGACCCACAGGGAGTGAGAGCTCACCATAGCCTGTGTGATGGCTGTGCTTGCTTGTCAACTGGCTGTGGCTGAAATTAACTAAAACCCATAGGCACACCTGTGAGGGATTTGTTTTTCAAGTAAATCATTTGAGAGGAGAAGACCTACTTCTAATCCAGATCTTAGAGGTGGGAAGATAAAATTTTAATCCAGGTCTTTTTTGTTTTGCTTTGTCTTTAGAGATGAGTTTCTCTCTGTGACCCTGACTGTCCTGGAACCTGACCTATAGACCAGGCTGGCATTAAACTCACGAAGACCCACCTGCCTTTGCTGCCTGAGAGGTGGAATTAAAGGTGAGCGCCACCTCCGCTCAGCTGTGATTCCGGTATTCTGAGGTGAGAAGATCCACCTTTAATCCGGACCACACCCTCTGCTGGCAGGCTGTACGAAAGACACAGAAGAAGAAAGCGGTTTTCTTTACCTGCTCGCTCTTGCCATTGCTAGCAAGGGCCTTCTTCTGCTGGTGTTAGAGCCCACTCCTTTAGATTCTGTCATATACTGAACACCAACTTATAAAAAAGACCAGCCTTATGGAATGAACAGCTACTGAATTCCTGAACCTTCTACTCATAGGCAGTCATTTTTGGATTAGGAGGCCACAGCCTAAGTCATTCTTATAAATCTTGTGTGTGTGTGTGTAGAAAAAAGAGGGAGCTAAGAGAGAGAGATGGGGCATACATTTCATTATTCTAAAAACACTGATTAATATAGCTTATAATTCCAGTTCTAGGGGATCTGGTTTCCTCATTTGATCCACAGGCGATTGTTTTGACTTCATACACACACACTCCCTCATACTATACCCACCTCTACCCATCCAGCCTACGCACACATCACCCCAGCCTGCACCCCCACTGCTCTCACACCTCACACGCACACATAGAACTACAAATAAAACATTCTTTTTTAAAGGAAAACCTGCTCGGGGTGGTGGCAACACCAACTCTGGTGAGGCAGGAAGCAGGAGGCCCTCTGGGGACCGCTGGCCAGAGAGTCCAGGTGAATCAGTCAGCTCCAGACTGCAGGAGAGAGCTTACCTCAGAAAATAAAGTGGGAAGTGAGAGTGAGACAGCCTTTCCGGCTTCCTTCGATTGCACACACATGCATGTAAGCACACACACAAGACATGATAAAAATAGACTGCTTGCATAGACTTTTAATTTGATACATCTAAAAATTTATTTTGTTTTGAATTTAAATCAAGAAAATGTTGAGCAAGATTTGGAATTAGTTTAAGTCATTACTTTTTTCTAAGCCTGCTGATTAGTGTAAGTGAAAAAAAATCCAAGGAAAAATGATTTTCATTACAAATTTTTTTCTACTGCAGCAGAGACTCAATGCCTGCTTGAGCCAGAAGTGCAAATATTAACCCTTCTTGTCACCCCCTACCCTGTTAACTCATCCTCCACATCCACCTTCTTTTCCATAGGGCACCTTCTAATTCATCTGTCGTCTTTCATTATAACCTGAGCTTGTCTCACAGGGCATTGTGGAGGCTGAAGGCAGCTCGTTCTCCCTCCCTCTATCAATGGTCACAAAGTCGAGGTGTTGGCACAAATAATTAAAAGCTGATTGAACATAATTAATAACAACTGTCCTCTGGCTCTCCTCAATTAATAACTCCAATCTTTCATCAATGTTTAAAAACAAAATGCAAAAAAGTAGCAAAGCAAACTGGCTTGACTTTTTATCTTTCTGTAGATTAAAATATGATAGGTTAATAAATGTGTAAAGCTCAAAATATGGCTAATGAGCAATATTAAAAAATTTAAAAAGAGCAGAAAGAAAACTGGGTTTTAACACACAGATACAAATGACTTGGTGATAAGCCACACTAACAGTAACTAGAGCTAAGGCTCTCACTTCTCTTGGGATGCTTTATGTAGACATATGAAACAATGAAATAAAATAAGCACAACATCCTGGTATAGAAAGACAGAATTTTAAAAGCTAATAAGGAAATGATTTATGCATTTACTATATTTGTGGATATTAAGCAGTCCAGATAAGCAATGCCTTGCTTAAACATGTATGTCTTTATTCTCCCTTGAAGTCTTCACACTGAGGGATTAAAGATGGAGATGAATTTGGGGTTTCCTAACCAGATGATAAGTGAAAGGACTAATTCAGCCATGTTACCTTCTTTCCTACCAAGAACAAGTCTTGAGTTGAAATGAAATCATTTTTCTTTCTATTCAGATTGTTTCTGCTGGACACACATGCACATGCGTACATACACACGGGTGAGCATGTATACACACACACACTTACTTTGCAGTTAACCTTCCTTCTTCCTTGTCCACCAGTTAAACAAAGCCAGCTAAACGCTGCTCACCGTCTCTACAGCCGTCATAAAGCTTTGCATGTGCTGCTGTGAAAATCACTGAAATCATATTCACTGCCAGAAACTTCAATCATGAATTTCCCACATTTACATAGATTGGGAACATTCAGTCACAACTAAGGAGCATGCATGGTCTGGACGTAGGCCCCTGCACATATGTGGATGATGAACAGCTTGGTCCTCACGTGGGGCTCCTGCTGAGTGAAGGGGGAGGGGCTGTTTCTAACATGGACTCGGTTGCTGGCTTTTGATCACTTCCCTCTGGCAGGGCTGCCTTGCCTGGCCTCAGGGTTTGAGGATATGCTCCATCCTGATGTGACTTGATGTGCTGGGAAGGGTTGATAGGGGCCGGGGCGGGGGAAGATGCTCCCCTTTTCTGGGTGGAAAGAGATCAGAGATTGGGGAAGAGCGAAGAAGGGAGGGGCTGGGAGGAGAGGAGAAAGGAAGTATCTTTGGAATGTAAAGTAAATAAACTGAAATTAAATTAAAAAATTTTTAAAAATCAAAAAAGGTGACATTGCCATAACAGAAATAGTAAATGTTATAAGAAATGATACAATCAGTCAATGCTGACCATCTGAAGAGCCTGAAAGATCTGTCTAGGACTACTAATACACGGTTATGGAAATAGAAAATTCTAACAAACCATTAGTGAGCGCAGGTATCAAGTCATAGATAAAGCCTTCTCTCAAAGAGAACGAGGCGCTCAGCTGGTGGGCTGCACCGGAGGTGACAGAACAGCAGCAGTTCTGACAGTCTGCAAGGTCTAAGAGGAAACTGAGGTCACCACAGGGGTTTTCCTCAATCTCCCTCCACACTCACACACAGAGCTGGCCTCCTTCCCACCAACAACGCCAGAAACAACAGGAATGAAGCAAAACTGAGCCGTAAAGCAGTGTCAGTGGACACAGGTGGAAGGCTTTCCGCAAAATCCTAGCAGAGACGCTCCCTCGACAACCTGGGACAGCAGAACCGCTCCCTCGACAACCTGGGACTCACAGCAGAAATGCTCCCTCAACAACCTGGGACTCACAGCAGCTAAGCAAGGATCGTTCAATAGCAATAGGTGGAGCGAGAACACTAACAGAAAGAAGAGAAATATAACGTAATCTTTAACATAGATACAGAGAAAATATGTGACAAAATTAACACCCTTCTGTAATAAAAACTCTCAACAAGATGGTCTCAGAAATTACCTGAGAGCAATTCAAAGCACATGTGACAAGGTCATTTAATGTCACGATCACAGCCAAAAGAGAGAGATGGAAAGAGCTTCAGATCCATGCGGAATGAGACAATCATTGACACCCTTGTCACTGCTGTTTAGACATAGAGACCCTACCCAGAGCAATCAAGAGAAAGAAGTAAAAGGCATTTAAATATGAAAAATATTAGTTTACCACAAACGTAGGCTGAGTGACGAAATGCTTAAGATATCACAAGAAGAGCAAGAATAAACTACTTTATAATTTTTCAGGTTACAGACATCAACATTAGAAACGTATGTCTACATGAAGAGTCAAACATCTGCTTCCGAAAAGAAGAAAACAGTGTGAGGGGACAGCTACGAGCGGGAGAAAGAGTTTGAAAGTAAGGGCTGAATGTGCAAGATCTACTGGGAACTCAGTCAACAACTAAAGAGAAAACATCTCATGTGCATGAAGGAACCAAGTACACATCTCAAAGGAAATGCAAATGGCCAATAGAAAGAAACATTCCATGTCAATAATATCAGAGAAACGTAAAGTGAAAACCAAAGTGAAACATTGTCTCGCTGAAGTGACTGTTCTCAAAGAGAGCAGTGATAAGAAGTGTGAGAGAGGACCATCAAGATGGCTCAGAGGGGAATGTGCCTGCTGCCACGCCAGGTGACCTGGATTCAGTCCCTGTGGTGTTCGAAGAGAACGGATTTCTGTGGGTTGTTTGCTAACCTGGACAGGTTCACTAGGACATGCACACACCCACACAGGTAATACATCCAATAAAAAATGCATATAAATACATATATAAATGTAAAAATATATATTAAAAGGACCTCAATTTTTTTTCAAAAAAATGTTTTAGAGAAGAAGGAAAATTTGCATGTTGAAGAGGTCTTCTCTCCTCGATTTATTGCATTATTACCCACAATAGCTAGGTTCTAGATCCAACCTGAGGACCTACATCAGATAAAATAAGGCATATATACATAATAAATACTGGTGTGCCACAGACAGGCAGAAAATCATGCCACTTTTTTGTGTATGTTCATGTGTGTGCGTGTGCACATGCATCTGGAAAACTGAGGTCACCACAGGGGTTTTCCTCAATCTCCCTTAACATGATTTTTTTTTTTGAGTCGGGGTCTCTTGTTGAACCCAGAGCTCACTGATTGCATAGCTGCACTGGCCAGTAAGCTCCGGGAATCTTCCCACCCTGCCTCCCCAAACTGGAATTACAGGTATGCTTCTTATAACCAGTTTTGTTTTCATGTGGTGCTGGGGGATCAGTCCCTCATCCGTGTACTGCTAGAACTTCATAGAACCACTTCTCTAGCCCTGGAACCCCTGAAACTCCTAGAAAACAGCTGAATCTGGAGGATACTGTCTTAAGTGAATTAAGTCAGGAGCAGAAAGAGAAATAGCACCTGGTATTGCTCATATGTGAAAAACATGGAACTCAGAGGACAGCTAAGCTGCAGAATGCATGCTTCACATTCATGGTGCTGAGTTAAAATGATGATAAAACAACAAACTAAAAAACAGTCCATACAGTAAAGAGTTGAAGAGTGTTTGCTACTGGCTGGGAAGGTGCTGGTCTCCGAATAGGAAATTGTGGTCAGATGGGAAGAATGAATGAAGGAGATCTGTGATACATCATAGAGAACATAGCTAGAACAGTGCAGTTGAAAAATACTGAGACTGTTGATACAAAACCATAAGAGTATAAAACGGTTATCCATTAGTCCCCAAGAAGCTATGGGCTCAGCATATTATTGCACCGCTGTGTTTGTTTGTTTGTTTGTTTGTTTGAACTCATAGACAAATGATGATGGGGTGTGGGGAATGGTGAAGACCCAGTAGGCAGAGCCAACTTCATTCCCATTTTCCCTTTATTATTGTTAAGGCTATCCAAGACTGTCGGCACCCCAGCCTTTCCAGCATGGGAAACACCATAGAGCACTTTGATTGCAAGACATCAGCAATTGTGAGGAACACCACAGATGGTTATTATCCCAAGACCACCATCGGCCAACCTTCCCAAGTACAGACCACTGTAGAATGCTTTGATAGCAACATCGCTGACGCCTGGCATCTGCACCACGGGAAACACCATGGAGTACTTGGATCCCAAGGTCATTGGTGGTTACCTATCCCATCGTGGGGATGAGCTGGAGTGTTTTTATCTCCCTACAATGAGGAATGCTTTATCTCAAGACCGTACCTCACTTCCCACCAAGAAAGTACTGAGGAGCACACGGATCCTGCTGCTGGAAAGCCATCAGGTTCTGGACAGTGCCCAGCAAAGGGTTCATGGAAGCAGGACCATGTAAGAAATGTCCACCGCACAGGTCCTTGCTGTTATATTATCCAATTTATGGTCAAGATTTAGTCTCAACCAAACCAAGAGCCACCAGAATAATGTGTCATTCCATGTCAACACACAAATGTGTCCAAGTGTGTAAGAGGACATGACAGAGTACGAATGTCTGTAAGAGGAAGATCCTCTTTCCCCTGAGGACGTACAGAGCGATCTTTCCATGTTCACATGGGTGGGTGTGTTATGGCAGTTTTCTCTGAACTGAAACACTTTCTCCAGGAGGAAGAGGGGAATTCATGAGATGGAAGAGGTAATCAGACTTCACAGATCTGGGCAAGGTGAAACTTGCAAAACTCTTGAAAGCCCTTCCTCCACTTTATGGAATCAGTAATAGGCTGCTGGGGGTGGGGACAGCTGTGACCAGCCAGCTGGAGGGAATGGATTCTCTGCTGGAGCTAGCTGCAGCTCACACAGAGAGTTCCCGATCACAGCTTTCATTGGCCACCACCTGTGCTGGAATGGGCTTTCACTAATACAGTTGCTGTTTTTAGTCAGCATATGCATGTGTGTCTCCCTAGGAAAAGTTTCTCACACAGTGGTTAAATACACTTACTTTTTAAGAAAATAAATTTATGGACGTATGTATTTTGTGTGTAAATGATATGTCTGTGTGGCATGAATGTCACAGCTCACATGTCAAAGTCAGACAAAAACTTTGTGGAATGCCCTTTCCTTCAGTGCTTACATAGCTTACAAGGACATAATTCAGGTCACCAGGCTCACAGAGCACAGAGCCTCATGCACGAGTGCATGTGTGAGTGCCTACACACTCTGTGCAGATGTGTGTGTATGTGGGTGTGTGATTTGGAAGGATGGGGATGGGGAAAAGCTCAGCAACAACTTGTTTTTGAGATGGGGCCTCACATTGGCCTGGAGCTCCCTAGAGGCTAGCCTGACTCCCAGAGCACCACAGGGATCCTGCCCTCTCTGCCTGCGGTGCCAACACTTAGCAAAGTGTACATGAGCCCTGGGGCTCGCTTTCCAGTGCTTGTGTGTGCACAGCAAACACTTTGCGAACTGAGTTATCTCCCCAGCTGTGCAGTGAGTTTTAAGAGTAAGACACAATCTGGGATTTGAATTCGTTTGCAATGCAGATTCAAAAGAGCTGACAGTCTTCTGTCTTTTCATTAATAAAAAGATGATAGATCTTGCTTGCCGTACACTGAATGACCACTGATCTGTGTGAAGCTCTGCACACAGCACCTGGCCTCTAAGTCAGAGTGACTGCTCCTGTGTCTGTAGTCCTTACCATTGGTCCTTCTTCTGCCACTGCTGCTGGTAAAACCAAGCCTAGTGATGTGAATAACATGAGTTAAACCTGTGACTTACAGATGTTGCCCCGAATGCGGCAGCAGACACGCTCAGTGCGTCTCCCTTCACCAATGGACTCTGAAGGGAGCACTTAGCAAAGTGACAGAATCCAACAGCCCACCCTGAGAGCCGAGCTGAGGATGGATGTGTGTGTCTTCCTTGTGTCATCACTTGGTGTGAGGTCTGCAGGCTGAAGCTCCCCCTCTCAACCTCACCGACAGAACATTCTCCAAAGCAGAACTTTGGTGCAATGCCAGCGTCAGCACTCGAGCAAGGGCTTGGGTGAAAAGTTTCTAAAACAAACACACTCACATTAATGCACAGCAGTTTTCAAGGAACTGGAGTGAGCTGGATCCCACCATTGTCTTACAGGCCAAAGGCTGATCCTCTGTAGAGCTTATCCAAGATAAAGAACAGGGCAACTTACAAGGCCTCATATTTATCTTCTTATCAGTGGGTGACCCTGAAGCCCAGAGGAATGCAGATGCGACACCCTAACCTAAGGGGGAAACAGGACTAAGTGAAGCAGAAATTCCTGTGCAGAGGGAGCAGCAGCTGTGGTTTCTGGACAATGTGTTTAGCGAGGCTGGAAAGCAGGCAGGCTTGACGGCATTTCACTCAGGGCAGTAATTCTATGTATCAAGCCAACAGAAGCCACACATCTAAAATAATTATTTTGGATCTAAATTAGAGGCCTAACGCAACTTGTGTCTGTCTCTATGCATTTCCTTTTAAGTCATGTTAACCTTTAGCATGTTGTATATCTATGTCTCACACTTTGAAAAGTCTCAGGGTGTTTAAAGTCTAATTTATTCCTTAGACTCCCACAGCTCTAACATTTGCAAAGTAATTTGCACATGCTAGCTATTTATTTTGAAGGACTTATCTTGTGAAATATGAAAGACAGGTAGCTATTTTTCTATTTACAGAAAAAGAAACAGACTCTCGGAGGTCACTGAGTCTGGCTCAAGGTGCCTCCTCCATGTCTTAACGCCCCACTCTGGAATCTTCCCACTTCCACAGCTTCGAGGGGTGGTAGCTCGTGCCTGGAAAGCCCTGAGGTTGGGTCCAGCTGCTACTCACTGACCAGGTGAGCATCACAAAATTTTATATCCCAGTGGGACAGCACCAGAAGTCCGTCTGTGTGGTTGGCTCGGTTGCTGAAGTCTGACCTCCAGAAGCCACAGAAGGAAACCCAGGAATGGTGGTGCGTGCGTGTGACCCCGTGCTTGACCCCATGCTTGAAGGCCTGGATCTCCAGGGCTCACTGCTCAGCCAGTCTGGCTTAGTTGGTGAGCTCCAGGACCTGCTTAGAAACCTGGCCTCAAAAGATGGCTCCTGAGGAGCAACACTAGAGACTGGTAACTGACTTACTATGTGCACAGGCACACATGCACACACACACACACACACACACACTCACACACACACACTCACACACACACACACACACGCACACTCACACACACACACACACTCTCTCTCACACACACACACACACACTCATGTGGAAAAAGAAAAAGTCTTTACTGTCCAAGAGCAGTGCACAGTCCCCTTCTTAGCATGGACAGTATGCTGAGCTTGCTAACACCCTGCCTGCCCCTTCTGTGAGTTGAAGTGCCTCCCCTTGATGTGAGTGCCCAGCCTGACTGACTACCTAGTGCCCTTGCAACACCTATACCCGGCAGCTGTCAGTGCTGTGCCTGTAAGTGCTGTTCCCCAGGGTCCCAGGGAACCCCTGAGCAAAGCAAGTTCTAGGACAAGGACACCTCTGCTAACAGTTTCTCTCCAGGATTCGGCACCTGCCGGCTGAGGCACTGACTGGTGATGCTTTCCCGGAGCCCAGTTCTTCAGACAGGTGTGCAAGTGTCTTCCCTCCACCTTGTCATCCTAAGCTCAAAATATTCTATGTGGCTCTTCCTTCAGGAAGCACCCTACTGCAAGCGTGCATTCCAGCAGCTGGCTCCTCTGTTTGCACTCTTCCTGGAGTGTGGGTTATCCACAGTGGTATGTTTGTATTATCTGAAGCTAAGCAGATACGAAGACATTTATGAAACCCATTTGTTTCCTGAAAAACTGGCTCAAAAAGATTTTCATAAGCCCCTGAACAGAGCCTTTAAAAACAGCAGCAGTGTCTTCGGGTCATCTGCCCCAGAGCAAGGGGGAGAAAGGCGTGCCTGCAAGGGGATGGCTTGCTGTGTTCTTGTGTGGGTCCTCCTGGGACAGCTGTCACACTCTTAACTAAACAAGTAGCACTTGCAAGTCTCTTCAGAGGAACAGAAGGGCTGTTTTCCAAGCAGACACAAGGCCCTGAAAGCATTGATGGAGCTTGATTGCAGAACTCAGGAATTCCAGTGGCTTGAGGGAGGATGTAAGGCCCTCCTAAGGGCTGGGAGCTCAGCCTCGAAGGTGGTAAGTTGTGTTGAAGTGAGGTAGCATTTGGGAATAAGGAAAAGAGAGGAGGGAAAATGCAAGCATCGGAACTTCACTGTAAAACTGGACAAATCATTTTTTTTGTCTTGGTTGTATTAGAGAAGAACCTAAGGCCTCACATATGCTGTGTGAGTGCTCAGCCTCTGACCTACACCCCGGGCACCCCCAGATCTCTCCTGAACTGACTCCACAGCTTGAGCATGCCTTAAACTATGATCTTCCTGCCTCAGCCTTCAGGGTCCCTGGGATCACAGGCCTGTGTCACTATGCCCAGTTGACAAATAAAACATTTCAAGACTTTTTATATCTGACAAATTAAGGCGATGGGTATAACAATCTGTGTACTAACATCTTATGCATTTAAAAGTATCTCTTTACTAATATTGTTGTCATAGAATCACCTCTAAACTTCAGCCAATCATTCAGGTGATTTGTTTTCTTATTTGTAGGTAAGTCTGTTTCTGAAAGTTTACTATGAATTTTCAAAAAAGGATTGTGTGAGGAAAGATATGTGTAATTTTAACTTCACTTATTATGTCATTCAGGTATATAGCCAAAGGCATCCAAGT
>REGO01000054.1:6315342-6358974 GCA_010120015.1 Rhombomys opimus | reverse complement strand
TGGTGTTTCCTCCATGGCACAGCGAGCCAGGCATCTCCCACAAGCTTTGTCTGCACTGACTCACTTGATCTTTGGCACAGACCCCTGTGTAACTCAGACTGATGGGCTGTACACAGAGAGAAATTCTTCTGCTTCCCACAGAGCACACACAGCAATTTCCTATCTCCACAATCAAGCAGAATGTGTCAAGAAAAACAAAACTACTAATGGAAAAGCTGGGGCAGGGTAGGAGCTTTAGTTCAGAATTGATTTAATTTATTTTATATTTTTCAGGTTTTAAGCTATGGATCTTTGAGCAAAAAGAGTGCAATTCACCTTTAAAGTGGAGTGTCTTTCTCTCTGTTTTTACTGTGTGTGCACAAGAGTTCATTTGTGCGCTTACATGCGCACGTCAGACTTGGTCTCCTCCAACCCTTTCCCCCTTGGGGCCATCAGACAAGGTCTCTCCCTGACTTGGACCTTGTCAGTTTGCTGTTGACTCAGCTAGTTTGGCTGGTCAGGGAGCTTCAGGCATCTTCCCATCTCCATCCCCTAGGCCTGGCTTAGGATGCACTCCCACACACCAGACTTTCCGTGGGTGTCAGGACCTGAGCTCAGGTTCTCACGCTCAACATTGAATGTTCCTTCTCAGTCTGGCAAAGTAGCACCTGCTACAAAATGGCATTTATCTGCCAGCATGCCCTCTGCTTCATAATCACAAGGGTTTTCTTTTAAATTTCCTTCAATGTCTACACGGGCTGAAATAAATTTTTGAGTGGCTGAGGGGGATGAAAACTGAGAAAGGGAAAGGAGTTTTAGAATCATTGCTCATTTAAACATACAACATTTTATTTTTGCTTTAGATATTTATTTTGTTTATTTATCTTTGATACAGAGTTGAATGTAGACCAGGCTGTCCTTGACTCCTCCTCCTGCTTTTACCTCCCAAGAGCTGGGACTACTGGCCTGGCCTCCACACCCAACTCTCCTGTGATGTTTTGAATTCATCTGGATTGTTTGCTTGGGTCCTCGCTCATAAAACTAAGGCTGGAAGCAGGTACTCTCAGGAGACTCTTGCGCCTTCCAGGTTTGATGAGAAACGTAAAATGAGGAACGTTCCCAGTGTGTGTTTCCCTTGTGAGCAGAGCAGAGCCCAGAAGATTCACACACGGTCAGAAGTTCCTGGGCTGCACTTCCTGCCTGACTTTGACTTGTTCTGCGACCCTGGCCAGTAGCCAGGCCACTGTGAGCTTGTTTCCTCCACTGAAAAATTAGCAGAACACTCGCCTACATCCCAGATGTCCGGAGACTTAATTAACGTCAACGTTTGTGTAAAAACGAAATGCTGTTTACCCAGTAAATGCCAAGGAATCTAGTTTGTTTTTTTTTTCCCCCTTCTGGCAGAAGCCAGAGTGGAGAAGAATAAAACATTAGCTCACTGGAACATTTGATCACACTGAAGATTATGGAGTCATTCTTAGAGCTTGTTAGAAATGGCTGACCACAGTAGTGAGTGTAGAAAATGCACAGGAATGGTTTTCTGCACACAGTTTGTCAAACTCTGAACACATTGGTCAAAAATCCAATGCTGTACGTCTACACCATTCCCCGGCAGAGCTGTGTCAACAATAAAGATAAGACAAGTTATTTACACAGCAAGCCTGCTGCTCCGTCCTGCTCCAAAGCGGCAACTCAGGTTTATAACTCAGGGATCTTTTGACTCAGATATCTTAGGAGCATGTGCTTTGGTCACAGAGAGAAAACATACCCATATATTATCACTGTATTTCTGAGAGAGCAGCATGCTGCCCCATCTTGGTTTCTGCCTAACTCTAACTGACCTTAGTTAGCGAAACATTGTCCCTGAATAAATCTCAGTGTCTACTATGTGTGAGGCGGGCTCTGACTGAGCACAGAGAATACACTGGGGAGAGACACAGACAGTTCTTAGACTCCTAACGTATACTCTAAAAATAAGTGTAGGCAAGCATCATCCAAGAAGAGACGTTTCTGCTTTGATGGGATGGAAGTGTGGTTCAGGCAGAAAGAGCAGCATGCACGTGGGGTCAGGAAGATGGGAGAAGGCATAAAGCACACTCACACTTGTCTTCTCATGAAGTGGACAAAGGAGAAGCACTTTATGCTAAGAAAACTGAGAAGTTACCGAAAGATTTAAGATCAAGTTCAAAAATGACCAGATTCTGTTTTCTTCACATCACTCTGATTGGAGTTTGGAGGCTTGGTCAGAGAAGCAGGGGGCAGATGCCTAAGCTGGATATCAGAACAATCGCATCACCAGAGAGGAGGGAAACTGGAAGAGATAAAAAAAAAATGCAAGACTCAGAAGTCTTGACTCTAACTAGATTAGGTGGACTTCAGTAGTGGGAAGAGTGCTTTCTGAGCACACGCGTGAAGAACTGGGCTTCACCCCCGCACCACATGAACAAGGTACATGCCACTAATCCCAGTGCTCCGGAAGCAGAGGCAGGAGGAAGGCCAGTTCAGCATTATCAAGGTCAGGTCCAAGACCAGTCTAGGACAGTACGACTACGTTACATTGAGGGGCTACAGGAAAGAAAGGGAGAGAAAAGAGAGAGGCTGAAGAAAGACGCTCGCTTTAGATTAAGAAAGTTTGCAGTCTTTCCCAAAAGGCCACTTAGTACAGATGTTAAAAGTAACAACACCTATTCATAAGAGAGTTCAGGCTGGAGATTGATGTGTACCCTCGGTACAGAGCGGAAGGCAGGACGTGGCACAATATTAGAGCACGTTCCTCACATGTGGGAGGCCTCAGGTTTTACTCTTAACAACACACACACACACACAGACACACACACACACTCATGAGCATGAACATAGTCATGGGAGCAGGCATAGCAATGGCACATGTGGAACAACCCTACTACTACTACTAATAATAATAATAATAAAATAATAATAATAATGAAAGAAATGGAACAGGAAAGGGTACATGAGGAACATCAGTAGTTAATTAAAAAAAAAAAAAAGCAGGGACCCTCGTGGAGACAGAAGAAGAGAAGAAAAGGAAAAAAGAAGGGCTGGCTGCATCACTCGGGACCTGCTGTGAGAGGACCCATTCGGTACTTCAAAACTGCTATTGTCTGTCTTCACTTTTTGTTTTTAAGAATGGTCTCTTCAGATTATTTGTCTATTTTTAATGAATTACTTTGGCTCTTTAAATAAGTTGTTTAAATCTTCATGAGTTGTGAACAGTAACGTCTGCCGCCTAAGCCGCCGGCAGCTACTGCTCCCCGCTCTGGGGTGTCGTCGTCACTCTGTTGCCTCCTTTGCTTTTTAGAGTGATACAGTCCCACCTGTCAGTTTCCTCTTTTGCTTCCTATATTTTCGGAATCCCATCCAAAAATATCACTAGCCCCTCCTCTCCCTCCTGCCCTCCCTCCTTCTCCTCTCCTTCTGCCTGCAATGCAAATCAAGATGTAAGCTCTCAGCCCCACATCTGCTGGCCTGGTGCTATGCTTCCTGCCATGACACTCATTAATTAACCCTCTGAAACTCCAAGCAACCCCCAATTAAATGTTTTCTTTTATAAGAGTTACCTTAGTCATCGTGTGGCTTCACAACAATAGAACAATGGCCAAGACACAACTGAAGTGAGCAAGCTCTCTGAACTGAGCTGTTTCCCCAGCCCAGCACTCCACATATCAATATATTTCCTCTAGTTTTCCCAGTCTCAAGTCTTATATTTCGGTCTTTGATCCCTGGAGTTGATTCTTGTAAAAGGTGAAGGAATATTCACTGTGGCCAGCCAGGGTCTGCAGCCCCATTGCCGCAGACACTACCTTCTCCTATGGGGGTCTTTGGTGATTTGTTAAGAATCAGTTGGCTCAGGCAGGACTTCCAGTGGAGAGAGGGGGCACCAGCCCATCCACAAAACCCTCGACCCAAAATTTACCCTGCCTTCAAGGAATGTAGGGATAAAGGTGGGGCAGAGATCAAGGGAATGGCCAGCGAGTGAGTACCCCAACCTGAGACCCACCCATAGGAGAAAGCCAACCCCTGGCACTAGTAACGACACTCTGCTGTGCTTTCAGATGGGAGCCTAGCATAGCTGTCCTCTAAGAGGCTCTACCTAGCAGCAGATCGAAACAGGTGCTGAGACCCACAGCCAAACATTAGGCAGAGCTTGGGGAGTCTTGTGGAAGAGTGGGGGAGTGGAGATAGAAGAACCCAGAAGGGACAAGAACTCCACAAGAAGGCCAACAGAGTTGACTAACCTAGGCCAGTGGGGGCTTACAGAAACTGAAACACCAACATATATGTAACTGATGGGCAGCTTGGTCTTCATGTGGGTCCCCTAGCAAATGGAGAAGAGGCTGTCTTTAACACAGACTTGGTTGCCTGCTTTTATATCACTTGCCCCTAGCTGGGCTGCCTTGTCTGGTCTCAGTGGAAGAGGATGCACTTAGTTCTGACGTGACTAGATGTACTAGAATGGATTGGTAAGGGGAGTTCTCCTTTTCTGAGGTGAAAGGGTGAGACCAGGTGGAGAAGAGGAAAGAGGTGTATTCAGGATATAAAGTGAAAAAGCTTAAAAAAAAAAAAAAGATCAGTTGGCTCTAGCTATCCTGTCTTATCTTGTTGCTTGGCTCTCTATGTTTGCTTTAAAAGTTACTTTCGATTAATTCTGTTTTATATACAGAGAAGGCTTAGACTTCTTGGAGAGAGGACAAGTGAAGAGTCTGGGGATTTTTAAAGGTTCAGAATTATAGATGTGACAAACAGGACACCTCACAGATTTAGAAAATCTAGACACTTCAATGGCCAATGTTGATAGCAAGGTTGAAGTTTCCCACAATGTGTATCTTCCTTCTGTTTGACTAATCAAAATCCAAGACAGTTTTGGAAGGTTGGCAGGGCATGCCTCTTTACTCCATGTCTCTCCAAATTTCCCGCTAAAAAGACAGGAACATTTTCAAACAACAACAAAATGTTCACTCGAAGGGAGGATGGGGATGGCGATCACACACAGTCTTGGAACTATGGTGTAATGGAGGAGCTGCAGCCTAAGCTCATGTTAACAGCCAGACGCAGAATAAGCAGACACCAGCCCACTTCAGGAAGGGCAGGGGTGCCAGGGAGCCACTGTTAGTGACCAGCAGAGTCTGAAGCCATCAGCTCATTAAACAAGGGAGAAGGCTGCCAGACCCTTTGCCAACAAGTAGGACACAAGATTATGGCACTCGAAAAAAGTTTTAGATAAGAAAACCTGTTGTACTGTTGAGGTTTCTCACTTGGGGAAAACTATTTTTGGCATCCTAGTGCAGGAATTCTTGATGCTAAAGACACAAATGCTGTGAAATTATCAAGTGTGAAAGAAAAATTAAAGTATTTTTTAGAACAAAAACAATTTTAAGTAGGCAGTGATAAGTTAACCTGAAGCCCTGTGGAATGTGATCAAGAACTGCTCTAATAAATATTTTACCTAAAATTTTGAATGACCCTAGTGGTGTACTAAAATCACATATGGCTTTTGCTAACAAGTAAAAGGAAGTCAATTTAAATAAAAACACCAAGAAAAACAGCTCTGTTTGAAAGACTCATGCAACAATGAAGAGGCATCAAACAGTATGAAGAAGTTACATGATGATTTAAGTCGGCTTTTAAAATACAAAAACTATTCCTGATACAAGTCCTGATGATATAGTAAAGCTAATATCCTAATACTAATATATATAATATTAATATATATTATATATAATACTAATAATATCCTAATACTAATCCTGGGATATTAGTAAAGCTGGAAGAGAGGGCAAAAAAAGTCAAGAAATTAATTAGAGTGGATTAAAATGTTTACTCTTTCCTAGCAGAAAAGATACAATTTTCCTACCTTTTTATTTTTTAAAGATTTGTTTGTATTCTATGTGTGTGAATGTTTTGCCTTCATGTATGTGTGTGTACCGCATGCCAGTACCGGGCTTCTGTCAGAGCAGTGTGTGTTCTTTACCTGAGCCATCTCTTCAGCAGCCTTTCCTTTCTTATAAGCAATAAGTGGACATAACAGTTTGTACCAATGGGACTTCAGCTTTCTTTTCTTTGTATGTGAAGACAGCGTACATTTTGAAACAAATGGGCATTTGAACACTGGAGGCATACTTGTGGATTCTGTCTAGGACAGTTTTCTTAGTTGAAAATGTAAGTCAGAGAGTTCCTTGTGTTTTGCACTGGTAGGCTTTCAATGAATAATTATTACTTTGGTTAATTCTATTGTGTCTATTTGGATATGCTGCTGTAGAATCCATTTAGACGGGAACATCATTACCACAGTGATGAAAGTTAACATACACAGTATATAAAAATGACATACACAGCTTCTTCTTTCTGTAGTGTGTGGTGAATCTTGACTGTTAAAATTGTCAATCTTTTTAAAAAGGTTAAGATTTTATTTTTTTTAATTATGTGCATATGTTTGGGGGGCATTTGCATGAGCATTCCAGCGTCTGAGGAGGCTAGAACCCCAGGGGCTAGAGTTACACTTGCAGCAGAACACGGAGGCCCTCCTACCCACTGAGCCAACCCCCCAGCTCCAAGATTATCGCTCTTAATTGATGAAATGTGGAATCATCCTGATGAAGTTAGCTAACGTGGAAAGACCCACCCTAACATGGGTGCATCCACTCCACAGGCTGGATTCCTCCACAGAAGAAAAAGAGCCAAGTGAGCCTCGGCGAGGGTCACCCTCTAGTTCCGGCCCCTTGCCTTTCCCTGCACAATGGACCGCAGCTCTTCAAGCCATGAGTCAAAATGAGCCATTCCTTCTTCAAGTGCTTTGATTGGATATTTGTTCATAGCAACAGCATGAATGTGAGTGTGAACAAGTGCCTGACTGAAAAGATGTATCACCTACAAAGAGTGACCAGGATCTCAGATGATAAGGAAGCGAGCCGGAGCCCCTATCCCTGGGAGTCCTACTGTTATCATCAGCCCATTAGACTTACAGGAAGTATTTCTAGCATATTGTACCAGAAGCTAAATAATATGTCAAATTTCTTTGGTTTTGTTTAAACAATATTAACTCATTTGTGGTAGCATAGGTTATTTTCTCTTGTTCTCTAATTGGCAGTTAGTTTTATTTGGCTTAATTAATGAAACTGGAGGTTTTATTTACTGCATTAATGAAATTCCTTTGGTAGAAACAGATCTTTAATGAGATGGAGCTTGTGGATGAAACTAATTGAAGTTGTCCCTTGGGATGATATCTCTGGACCTCTGGCTATCATTAGGAGAGACCCCTCCAAGCCCAGCCGCTTCCCTGCACAGAGCATAGGTTCCCCAGGGAGCCAGAGTGCGCATGGAGGGTGTCCACTGAGCCACAAGCCTCAGAGCCAAGTGCAATGCCCACAGCAGAGGCAAAGGAGAAGCGCTGGCCATCACTGCAGTGTGTTGGGGACTCTGGGTGGCTGTTTCAGTGTGAACTTTCCAAAGCCCGAGTCGGCGTCCTAGCAGCACAGGGAGGCTGGAGGCCTGGTGTCTCGGCCCCGAGTCCCCGGTCAAACCTTCAAATTCTATTTACTGAGCACTGCTGCCTGCCTATTCAGTTTTTAACTAAGGAGGGACAAGAAGGAAAGCTGATTTCTTGAGTCTTCCAAAGCCTCAAAATACCTCTCAGCAAGAGCTTTACATTTCTTAGGCACATTGCCTTAAACATCATCGAAGCAACTCAAGAAGAGCCACAGAAACCTAAACATTGACTCTCTAGCTCCAATGTGCATTGAACACATCGTTGGCACAATTTGGTATCTGTAGTAAAATCCTAGTCAGAAATTAACTGACGAGTTTTGACGCTCTTGGCAATTTTGTTTAATCTGAATCAGTGGGGACTCTGCAAAGCCCCTTGGCCCTGCTCTATGTCTGCGACCAGGGTTTTCTAGAACTGGCCCCATCTGTGAGCTTCAAGATTTTTATTTTTATTTTTGTTTGTTTTTTAAGCAGGGTTTCTCTGTGTAGCCTTGGCTGTCCTGAACTCACTTTGTAGACCAGGCTGGCCTCTGCCTCCCCTAGTGATGGGATTACAGGCATACACTGGTTCCCTTTGCTGGACTTTAAGATTTTAACAGCAGCTATGTGAGCACTGTTTTCTATAACTCTTTTAAGCCTTACTGAAGATTTGGATGAGACATTTTTTTAAAAGTGTAAAAGAACATGTGCATAGGTTCAATAACGTTGGTGGACATTAATTAATTAAACATTAATTCTGAATTTATTGCTAGTTAGAGTTCAGCTTTTTCTTTAAATGAATTAATGGGATATGACACTCCTGCACCCCGCACTGAAGTCTGCACTATTCCAGTGCCCCTTAATTGAAATACTATAACAGGATTGTTTGAGTCAGAGTATGAATTGATTGTATTCTGAAAAAAAGCAATAACAAAAATATTATGTTTTTATAAATGTGATTTGTCCTTTGAGAACTTTATGCAGTGTTGCTTGATCCTATTTATTCCTCCCAACTCTTGCCAGACCCACCCCTCTTTCCTGTCCCACCCAGCACTGTGTCCCATTTTCCTTTCTCTCGTCAAGGCCAATCTGTGCTTCCCAAATATTCTGGCCTGTGTGGCCTCCCACTGGAGCTGTGTTTTCAGGGGCTACAGTTTTAGAGGAAATGGAGCCTCCGCTGCCAGAAGCCAAGAACTGACAGTAGCTCCTGGCTAGGAGCTGACCCTCACAAACCGTGGGCCCAGCTTTCCTCGCCCTGCCAAGATCTGGTCTGTTTGAGGCTTACACAAGTCTTATGCACAGTGTTATGACCACTGTGAATTCATATGTACAGCTTCTCTGGTGTGATGGTAACACTCTGTTCCCTAATAGCCATCCATACCTTGTTGGCACTTTAAACAACAAACCTCTTTTATTTACGTTTCTTTTATCTTTTTCTCCCTACTCCACCCCAATCCCTTCCATAATCCCAATACCAGGTAGGAGAGAGAAAGGGTTAATGGGAGACACAGTTCTTTCTTAGCTGCTTCCTGCTGGTCAGGGTTGTTGGGTTCCTTGGAGCCAGTCCAATCCTTGTTTCAGGAGTTCTCCAACTTCTTGTCTCACAATAGCAACCAGAAGCAGCAAGGGGGAAGCAGGAAGCGGGAACAGCCTTGTTCTTTCTCCAAGCTCCTCACTCTCTGGGCTCTGGCATTTATTCTCTCTCCAGAGTCCTCAGAGTCAAACTATCTGCAGCTGGCAAAGAGCTTCTCTCAGAGCCCACAAGAGGCAACAGTCTGCTGCTGTGGACCATCTGAATCAGCCCCACAGCCCACACCTGGGACCAAAACAAAACCGTGTTTACATCCACAGCACCACCCTCTGCTGTCATTACAGTGTCAGCCCCTCTTCCACAATGCTTCAGGGATCTATGGAGGACTTGTGGTACGTACGTTCTGCAGCCTGGGAAATTCTGCAGCCTCGGAGTCTCTCGACTTTGACTGGTTGTGTATTTCTTTGTAGACCATCATCAACCATAAACAGAAGCTGCTTCAGTTGGATTTCAAGTCACTTATATAATTAATTAATTAATTATGGGCTTGACCAAAACTAAAGAATTATATAGGAACAATGCTAATATATCATTAACATATAAATTTTGTTATTGAATCAATTCTTTCACACCCAAAGAACTAGGAAACCCAAATCTCAACTGTATATTAAATTTTTAAAAACCCTGAAGAATTATGGGTGAATGCCTATATACAACTAGGAACTTAGCTTTTCATTCTAGTTAGAAAACTGCTACAAATTTTCAGTTATTTAATGTGGCATTTAACAGAAAAATCAAATTAAGAAATTTTCTTTGGAAAAGAAAAAGAGGGACTAGAAAAGTATTTTAATTGGTAGAGTGTTTGCCTGGATTCCACCCCCAACAGCTCACAAACTGGGTATGTGGGTGCATGCCTGTGGTCCTTGCACTGGGTGATTGTGAGGTCAATTTGGGAGGATCAGGAGTTCAAGGTCAACTTCGCTACATAGGATCTTTAAGTTTCAGGCTATGCTCGTGAGACCCTGTCTCAGAAAAATAAAAAATAAAAATAAATAAAAATAAAGCAAAAAAGTATTTTGGTTAAATACTATATTCAAGTGAAATAAAACTGAACTTAAGTTTGGTAAGAACCTCACGGATTTATTGGAAAGTGGTAGCAAGCTCAGCGGTCGTACCCTGTCAAGGTCTTCTGGCAGCCATGATATTTGGCTGAGTCTTCATTTCATGTCTTGATTCAGTGTTCCTGGATTTGAAAACTCCTCCGACCCTGTGTGATAGGATGATGTACCCATGCAACAATCTGTCAGCTCACAGAGCTCAGCTCCTCAGTGCAGCAACTGAGCTACTCCTGAGATCAGTGAACTCTAAATCAGCCAAGCCATTGGCCTCATGATTTTGTTTCTGCAACACAAGACTCATAAAATCATTCATGTTCCCAAGAAGCCACGGTATGTAATCAGCCTATGTCACTTTAACACCCACCATAAGCTACATTTTTAAGTTTGTGTTTGGATGTTGTAGAATCTTCTAAATATTTATAGATTCCAGGGCTAACAGTGTCTTTGTTTGCCTCTGGGTAACATCAGTGCTGTGTGGAAGCCATTGGTTCCAGAAAACTTCTTGGCAATAGACAAAAAGGATGAAGGGCTCATTAAAACCATAGTTAACCCCATGATTCACACCAAATATCAGAACTTATGGATAATTTCAGAATATGAAGTTTTCTTTAAGACAGATACTGGGCATTTAAAAACTTATTGTCAACTTCCGTAGTGGGCATGATGTAAGGGCATTTCAATGATAGACCCCAGAAATCTGTGTTTTTATGGCAGCCAAACCACTTGAAAAGACTTCAGAATGCGTGAAACAAGCAGCACCACTGAGGTAGAAGATTCATTTCCTTCCAAGTTTCAGGGTTTAGGTCTTTAGAGGCATTCCAGAGCAGACAACAGACTTTGCACTTTACTGTGCTGTGCAGTGTGACACGTGGTTACTGTGACCCACTATAATCATTTCTCTCTACCTCCAAGAGATGAGGGCACAGTCACAGCCCGGGAGGCTCCAGCACACGTGTGTGTGCATGTGGGGGGGAGGACTGCACATGCAGAAGCCAGAAGCCAGTTTCTGATGTCATTTCTTGGAAGCTGATACCGTAGTTTTCAAGACAGGGCGTCTCATTGGGCTGGGATCGGCCTACTGCTGAACTGTAGCGCTGATGCTCTAAACATGCTCCGCCGTGACACCGAGGCTTTCCACGTGAATGTTAGCGGTCAAACTCAGGCCTTCATTCCCACAAAAGGACTACTTAGCTATCTTAGCCGTTTCTTCACTTGAAACATCTGATTCTCCGTGTAATTCAGATTTTATATTCACATTTGAGAAAGAATTTCTGTCAGAAAGAAAAGTCAATTGGTGTTTGAACACATAATGCATATCCATTTATAAATATTTATATCACTTTCCAGAAAATTTTAAATGGGGAATATGACAGCAATATTCTAGGAGAAAAAGCCTCCTATAAAACAGACTGGGTGCTCATGTACATGATCTGCTTTATTGAGTAAGGGACAGAGTAAAATAAAGAGAGAAATGTGATGAAATAAAGCCGTTAAGTCATTAGGTTGCTCCAGTTTACCTTTTGCTGCTTAATGTGTAGAGTTGCCTTGCACAGACATAAAAATATATCTGTAACAAGCACTTGACTTTCCCAGGGCAGCAGGTATTCTTCCGTTTCCCTGTCTCTGTGCACACGTGGGTGTAGAAGCCAGCAAACAATGGTGTCATTTCTCAAGAGACATCCTTGTTGGTTTCTGGTGACAGTGTCTCTCACTAGCCTGGAGCTTCACAGCTAGGATGTCTGGACAATAGTCCCCAGAATTCCAGCTGTCTCTACCTCCCCATGGCTGGAATCACACATACCCAACATTTTTGAGTGGATCTCGGTGATTGAATTTAAATCTTCATGCTTACAAAACAAGTGTCTAACTGACTGAGCTATCCACACCGCCCAGAAATTCCTTTTAATACAAAGGAGGAAAACAATTGTCTCTCCTACAAGAAGTGTAGGGATAAAGATGGAGCAGAGTTTGAGGGAATGGCAAACAATGACTGTCCCAACTGGAGACCCACCCCATGGAGACAGCCAACCCCTGCCACTAGTAATGATATTCTGCTATGACTGCAAACAGGAGCCTAGCAGAACTATCATCTGAGAGGCTCATCTAGCAGCTGATGGAAAGAGACACAAAGCCAATCAACAGTCGGAGCTTGGGGAGTTTTGTGGACGATGGGAGGAAGGATTGAGTAATCTGGAGGGGTGAAGCACACAATAAGACCTAGAGAGTGAACTAACCTGGGCACATGGGGCCTTACAGAGACTGAACCAACCTAGACTCCTTACACATATGTAGCAGATGAGCAGCTTGATCATCATGAGGGTCCTCTAACGATTAGAGTTAAGTCTGTCTTCATTCTGTTACTTGTGTCTGGATCACTTCCCCCTCGCTGGGCTGCCTCGTCTGGCCTCAGTGAGAGAGGATGTGCTTAGTCCTGCTGTGACTTGAAGTGTAAGGGTTGGTACCCCTTGGGGCCTTTCCTTTCTCTGAGAAGAAAGAGCAGAGAATTTGGGGAGGAGGCTGTTGGTGTACCTTGAAAACAACAACTACAAAACACCTCCTTTATTTACGTTTCTTGTATCTTCTTCTCCCTACCCCACCCCAATCTCTTCTAACACCAGGTAGGAGAGAGAAAGGGTTAGTGGGAGAGGGGGTGCAGTTCTTTCTTAGCTGCTTCCTGCTGGTCAGGGTTGTGTTCCTTGGAGCCAGTCCAGTAGATCTTCATCTTCTTGTCTCACAGTAGCAACCAGAAGCAGCAAGGGGAAGCAGGAGCAGCCTTGTTCTTTCTCTAAGCTCCTCACTCTCTGGGCTCTGGCATTTATTCTCTCTCCAGAGTCCTCAGATTTAAACTATCTGCAGCTGGCAAAGAACTCCTCTCAGAACCCACAAGAGGCAGCAGTCTGCTGCTGTGGACCATCTGAATCAGCCCCACAGCCCACACCTGGGACCAAAACAAAAACATGTTTATATCCACAGCAGGGGGCTGTGAGGGTGAGACTAGGAGGAGAGGAGGGAGGGGGCTGGGGTCAGGCTGTAAAGTGATTAAATAAGTAAATGGAAGAAAAAAAAGATAGATATCGTAAAAGAACTGATTTTCTTGATCTTCCGAAAAACAGTGTCTTCAGTGTATCTCACCCTCTCACTTCCTTGTCACTTCTGTGCAGGGGCCGTCACCATCCTTGTAGTCTAGAGCAGACAATGGCATTCCAGATCCACCTGGCCTTGCCCTTCTGTCCCTGAGACCATGCGACCTCAAGTACCTTGGTCAGCCTGACCTGAATGTCCAGCCAGTGGAGGTTCACAATGCACACTCACGGCAGAAGGCTGATTCGTCAATACTTATTAATCATTAATGGGCTACCAAAACCTAAGACTTCCATGTAAAAAGATTTATTTTTTATTCATATTTTACCATTATCTATTTTCACTACAGGGACAAAAAAAAATCAAACAATGACATTTTCAATACCAAGGAAACAAAATGTAAAACACACAAAGGAGAAAAACACAGAGTGAATATTACCAACCACAGCTTAAAAAAAAAAAAATCACAGCAAGGGCCCCTTTTAAATGGCTGTCGGAGAAGTTTCCCTGTATGCTACTAACTTACTCTGTTTTACTTTATTTTTGAGACAGAGTCCCATGTAGCCCAACCAGTTTGAACTTACACAGTTGTAGATCTTTCTTCAGGTTCTGGGCTACAGGTGAACCCCACCCCCCCGGTCTGTGAAGTACTGGAGACCAGCCCCACAGCCCCCATAACGGTGTGCAAGCACCCCACACACCAAGCCACACTCCCCGCTCCCCAGATGGTTCTCCATTCTCAACTTCATCTGCACAGCACAAAAAGGACTGCCACAACATACAAATACATATTCCATGTTCAAAATAGTTGTACATGAGAAAAATAGGAAACAAGGGGGATGGATGAGCTTGGAATCAAAGTATAAGCATGCACAATGCATGTAATATGCATACATACATATCATATATTTAATATAAAAGTTTTATTTCTAACTATAAAGGGAGCTGATTTGTGCTGCATACATAAGCAACGTTATAGAGTTTGCTTTGAGAGGGAAGAACACCTTCACCAAACTTACAACGTTTTACAGTTCCCAGAAGCTAACTCAGCTTTATTCATCACGCTGCCTGGAAGGTATGCTGGTTGGAGGCGGGAGAAAGAGGGCTCCCATACTCTTCCACAAGCTTACTTATACTGAACACACATGGTACAGAGCAGCCACCGCTTCATGTCGACATATTAAATATGTGTATGTTTTATTAGAAATGCAGGGAAATGATTTTATATAATTTTATATAATACATTATGTAAATTTATATAATACAGACATTTACTCAGCATTTACTCTCTTGTTTAAAGCCCCAAATTCTCACCCAACTGAGCCCATTGGCTCTTTCCCTCTTTCTTGGAGATAAAGAATTGAGATACCCATGCTGGGATCAAATCATGATCCATAAACAAGGGAGGTGTCGTAGGGGTAAGGAACCTGCCAGGAGGTGAATTCTGATCGCTGGAACCCCTTTACCACTGGCTGTAATAGGCATGAGTCTGTAACCCAGCACTGTTCAGGTAAAATAGAAATTAAGATGGAACCAAAGCTTTCAGGTAAGATAGACCGGTGCATGCAGTGGGTAAAGGCAGCAAGAAACCCCAATCGAAGCAAAATGGACCAGAACCTATACGGAAGGCTGTTCTCCCATCTTCACACACTGTGACCTCAGGTACCTGCACTCTTGTAGTAGAATATACATAAAAGATTTAAAACAATGAAATCTCCTTACCTGAACTTCCTGATCGTTAGTGACAGCTCTATATCTCCTCTTATAAGGTCCACCTCGGCCCTATTCTCTCCACCCCAGACATTTTTTTAATTTTTTAATAATTTACTCACTTTTACATCCTGAATGTAACCCCCTCCCTTGTCTCCCTCTTCCCCCACCTCTCCCTCTTCCCCAACCTTTTCTCCTAGTCCTCAGAAAGGGGGAGACCTTGTCCCCTATATTTGACCCCAGCCTATCAGGTCTCCATTGTATGGTTTTGGCATCTTTGTCAAAGATCAGGTATCCATAGGTGTGTGGGCTTATTTCTGGGTCTTCTATTTGATTCCATTGATCCACCATTCTGTTTCTATGCCACTTCCATGCAGTTTTTATTACTTTTGCTCTATAGTACAGCTTGGGATCAGGGAAGGGATGGAGATACCTCCAGAAGATCTTTTATTGTACAAAATTGTTTTAGCTATTCTGGGTTTTTTATTTTTCCAAGTGAAGCTGAGAATTGTTCCTTCAAGGTCTGTAAAGAATTGTGGTGGTATTTTGGTGGAGATTGCATTGAATATGTAGATTGCTTTCGGTAAGATGGCCATTTTTACTATGTTAATCCTATTGATTCATGAGCATGGGACATCTTTCCATCTTCTGAGATCTTTAATTTCTTTCCTCACAAACATGTAGTGTTTTTTTTCACTTGCTTGGTTAGAGTTATATCAAGATACTTTATGGGTTTTGTGTGTGTGTGTGTGTATGTGTGTGTGAGAGAATTGTGAAGGGTGTTTTTTTCCCTAATTTTTTTCTCTGCCCATTTGTATTTTGTATACAAGACAGCTACTCATGTTTTTTAGTTAATTTTGTTTCCAGCCACTTTGCTGAAGGTGTTTATCAGCTGTAGGAGTTCCCTGGTAGAATCTTTGGGGTCACTTATATATACTATCATGTCATCTGTGAATAGTGATATTTTGACTTCTTCCTTTCCAATATGTATCCTCCTGATCTTCTTTAGTTGTCTTATTGCTCTGGCTAGGATTTCCAGTACTATACTGAAGAGAAAAGAAGAGAGTGGACAGCCTTGCCTTGTTTCTGATTTCAGTAGCAATGATTTAAGTTTTTCTCTGTTTAACTTGATGTTAGCTGTAGGCTTGCTGTATATTGACTCTACCATGTTTAGGTATGTGCCTTGTATCCCTGACTCTCCTAGACTTTAAACATGAACAGGTGTTGGATTTTGTCTAATGCTTTCTCTGCATCTAAGGAAATGATCATGTGTTTTTTTTCCTTTCAGTTTGTTTATATGGTTGACTACATTGATGGGTTGAGTTTCCAGATAATGAACCACCCCTGCATGTGTGGGAAAAAACCCACTTGGTCATGGTGAATAATGTCTTTGATGTGTTCTTGGAATCGGTTTATGAGTATTTTGTTGAGTATTTTTGATTCAATGTTTATAAGAGAGATTTGTCTGAAATTCTTTTTTTCTGTTGGGTCTTTGTGTGGTTTAGGTATCAAGGTGACTATGATCTCATTGAATAAGTTTGGTAATGTTCCTTCCATCTCTATTTTGTGGAATTGTTTGAAGAGTATTGGTATTAGCTCTCCTTTGAAGGTGTGGCAGAATTCTGTCCACCCCAGACATTTAACAATGTCTACTTCAGGTTCAATCCAGGGACCTTTTGTTTCCTCCTTCTCCAAGTTCTCTCTCTGGTCCTGTATGCTGGGTTTCCCCGAGTCTTTGCACTCCAGAGCTATTTGCAGTTGTACACATACCTGAGAACTATGGAAAGCTTGTGCTGGTGCGAATTACAGCTATTGGTTAATCATTTTGTAAATATTTATTATATTAGTTTATTTAGAAGCATCAGTGACCAGTCTTCATGATAAATATATTAACCTATGACAGACACAATGTCTGAGAATAACTTCTCAGGGGGAAAAATGGAGAAGTGGCCTTTGTGTTTCTGCTGTGACTGACTGAAGTGCATTAAAGCCATCCTGAGATACATACAAAAGAAGTAAGTTTCATAGCCATCCCAACAAACATGACTATCCTATTGTTAAACAGTAAAAATAGATAGATAGATAGATAGATAGATAGATAGATAGATAGATAAAAAGTTTTGAGACAAACTCCTTGTCTCCCAGACTTGCTTCGAACCCCTTAGAAAGCATAAGATGACCTCTGATCCTCTCCTTTTGCCATGCTAGTAATGCTGGGATTGCAGGTGTTCACCAGAATGCTTGGTTTTGTGGTGCTGGAAATTGAACCAATGGCTTCATGCACATCAGGCGAACTCTCTACCAACTGAGCGACATCCCTAGCACCAAAATTGATTTTGAAACACATTCAGGAAATTTTCTGTATCTGTTGCCTCAAGATCCTTTGGTCATGGTCTCTGGCAGGACATACGCCCACACATAACTTTATTATCACTGCATTGTAGCACTGTGATTTAATACACTGCATGCGACTGCAGAATAGTAACACATTTTCTAGCATAATTTGGAAGTCAGATTCTTCACTATCACCATGGATCTTGTCAGCAAAGTCATGATGTATTAGGAAGCTGTAAAGATCATGGAGGGGCATACAAGTTTTCAGAATTCCAATTTTCACTTGAAAAGCTCAAAGTTTATCAGAGACAACATACACCACCATTTGGCTCCTTTGAAGTGACAGGTTCATCTGTTTATTTTCAAGAAAATATCTTCTAAACATCCATGTAGGGAAAGCATATGTATTATTTCTAGCAGGCATTTTGTTCAAGAAAAAAAGACAACTCATCACATCCGAGCCAGTCAGCCCACAGCCTTAAGAACTGCACAAGTGCTTCTCCTGGAGATTTCCAGAGTTCCCTAGTGTGGAGCACAGTTCTACACACATTCCTTCCGCCCCATCGGATGACTCTTAGCAAGGATCCAGTCCACAGCTGGCAGTCTGCAGAGTTATCCAGATTGAACAGCCCTATCCAGGGGTTCTTTACCGAGAGCATAGGGTTTGGGTTCCTTTCCTGCTAAGAGAGCGGGATTGATTATTTCAATATTTTCATGTTGAAAAACAGAAAAAGCTTTACTGTCCAATGCCTGCATCAAGCAGCTGTCAGTCTTGCGCACATTAATTTTGCATTGTTAGTAGCTATCTGACCCCAACAATTAAATAAGAACAAACCAAGGTTTTGTTACAAGCTGCACACTGGAAGTGTACCATGGGCCTTTCTTTGCAGGTCTGTGATAGTTATTTTGTATTTTATAATTTTATTTATGTGCATATGTATCTCCTCTTTCTTTCTCCCTTCCCCCCCTGTGTGTGTGTGTGTGTGTGTGTGTGTGTGTGTGTGTGTGTGTATGCAGATGCCTGGACATGTTGGAAGACAGTTGGATACCCTGAAGTTGGAGTTATAGGCAGTTGTAAACCATCCAACATCTGTGCTGGGATCTGAACTCTAGTCCTCTAGAAGAGTAGACTTCATCTCTCCAGTCCTAGATTTGTGCTTATTTGGGCACTGTTAGAATTGGATCTGAAGGTCTTTACTGGCACTTTCTTAAACTGGTTTGACTACTCAGCAGTAAATTGTGAGTTTCTTGGGAATCCTAGTTCCTCTTCTTTATTCTTTACTTTTTGTTCACTGGGCACTCATCTGGGCTGCTGGGTAAGAAAGATCCTCAACACTGTGTTCTCCTGAAATACCGGGCCTCAGGGCCTGCTGCAACATGTTTGGTACCACAACAGGCAAATGATATGGTGTGTTGTGACCAAAGACAGATGATGAGACAAAGCACACAGCAGAACACAGTGTAACATTGTGACGTACCGTGACAAGCAGACTTGTGAAGCCTGCTTTCATGAGATTCTGCTGGTACTCACCTACAATGCTACTCTGTGAAATGGAATTGTAGAAAAGAAAGAAGCAAAGAAAGGAAGAAAGGAAATAAAGAACAAAGAAAGGAAGGAAGGAAGGAAGGAAGGAAGGAAGGAAGGAAGGAAGGAAGGAAGGAAGGGGGAAAGGGGAAGAAAGAGCAAGCTGTAGGCTTTCCTTTAGAGGTCTGTAATATTTATTTTATGTTCAGGCACAATGGAAAACAAACAAATAAACAAACTAATAAAAACAAAGCAAGGCGACAGCAACAAAAGCCAGGCAGCTAGCAGCAGCACTTTGAGTTTCTCTAAGCGCCTGGGTTCTGAAGGTTTTGTCTATCGAACAATGCAAGTGTGACCCTCAGAGTAACTGGGTTTCTTCCCCCGAAGATGTTCTTCCTGTCCCTGCTGCTGGGGCAGGGTCCAGAGGCACTTCCTCTGCCTCTCTGCATGGACTGCTGTCTCCGCCATAGCTCCCATCCACATTCCTGTCCACCTACTTGTACTATTACTTATTTGACAATTAGAACTGGATCTGAAGGTCTTTACTGGCACTTTCTTAAACTGGTTTGACTACTCAGCAGTAAATTGTGAGTTTCTTGGGATTCCTAATTCCTCTTCTATATTCTTTACTTTTTGTTCATTTCTTCACAAAAATTTTCCTTCAGCAAGTCTTGAGCAAAAAGCCAAGCAAGCAAGAGAATTCAGTTGATGGCGTATGGCCCATTGCTCTGTATAACTTCTCATGTTCCTAGGAGCAAAATTTCCTGAGTGGAAATTTACCTAGCTGTGATTATTTAAGTCAATTTAAAATTAAAAAAAATTATTATGGAATTTATACTCCACTTGTATGCTGTTTGTGCAGCACTGCTTGTAGCGGCTTCCTCTGACTGGGACATTTCCTCCTGGAGGGAGCAAGAGCCTCCTAAGACTCAGGAATAAACAACTTCATGTCTCAGGATTTCCTGATACAAGATTCACAGCCACTCAGCACGGTTATACCAGCGGTAAGGAGACTGGGAAAGACATCTCTTACCGGAGCTGTCCGAAGGCTGTTCAGGGAGCTAAAAGGATGCTGCCAGGCTTCCAGGAGTCCACACCCACAGAGAGGACTTCCCAGGGCGCAGCTGCTGTTGATTCTCCTTCCTCCTCTCCTCAGTAAAGCTGCTGCTTAGCTAAGCTGTGCTGGGGTAGAACCGTTTCTTTTCCCTGTACTCTGTGCCTTCTCTGTGGTGAACTGTCTTGTGCTCCCAGCTTCCCCGGAACAATCACACAAGCACATTGATAAACCTCTGCTGGAAGCTTAAAGTCTCCAACATTCTGCTGAAACTACTTAACACTGTACTTCAGGAGTCAAATCTAGGAAAACATCAGATTATATTTTCACACACACACACACACACACACACACACACACACGCGCGCGCATGCACACGCACGCACACACAGGCACATGCCCACCCACATGTGTGTGCACACCTGACGCTGGAGATGTAGTTGGACACAGTGGTACACACCTATGATCCCAGCCTGGGGCTGTAGGGTGGAGGATCCGCCCTTCCAGGTCCTCCTCAGTTGCACAGGGATGTAGAGGACAGCCTGGGCTACAGGTGACTCCACCTCCCAAAGCAAGCAAACAAATAGTATCGATGCTCTACAAAGTCTCTATTTTCTGAGTAACCTAACGCTGAAGAGAAAAGTCAGAGACTGAGTAGCCAGAGCCAAAACCAGTTACAGTGGGACAGCGCACGCCGCTGTTTCTATTGTCTGGTTATGACATTTTGGAGATTCTATTCATCTAAATCAACCTGAGGGATCATACTGATGTGTACAGGCATTTTCAGGCATAATGAACCGGACTCTTAGCAGGATTAAGCAGATCCCTGAACCTCTAAGTATCTAGAAATGCATCTGTATGTACCGTGGGCAGCGCTGGCCCACAGACGTGGCACCGCAGTGGACAACAGTGGTTTGAAAACATCCTTGGGGACATTATTTGCTTCACTTTTGAAAGGTGTCAGTAAAATGAGACTTTCTTGACTAACGTTTGCTGACTTATCACGTGACTGAACGTGACAAAGAGGGAAATGGAAAGTTCATCTAAAGTATATTGTCTGCAATGCTATCTCATTCAGGTCCATCTCCTTCTAGAGCAATCTGTTCTCTTAGCTGGAAAAACAAAATGCTTGCTCTCTCCATTACTAATTGCTAAATTTATATCTCAAAAATGGGGAGTAGTTTGGTTGGTTGAGTGCACGTAACAAGCCCTGGCTTCCATCCCAGAATCATGTAAACCAGGCATGTTGAAGAAGGACATCCTCAGCTAAGTTCCAGCATTGCCGAATGAAATCCTGTCTCAAATGGGAAAAGTTGTTTGACTTGAACTGAATGAGACAACAGAAAACATATTTACAATTTTTCTTATGTATGTTGTGTATATTGTAACTCTAGAACATTATTAAAATGTAAACCTGAAAAATTAATCCTCAGATAATTTTAGAGAAGCGCTTATTGCAAATCTAGGCAGACATTTTTCTTTCTCCTCGATTTTCAATTTCCTTTATATTACTGTGGTGTTAACAGCTAACCCCTGTCTTTAAACATATCATATAGTCTGAAGTGTGGAGTCAATATTACACAGTGGATTTCTAGAACATTCTTCTTGCCTGACTGGAAACTCTGTGCTCACCTTTCACTCATTGCATCCTGAAGAGCAACACTCTACTCCGATTCTGGATGTGCTGATGTCAAGCGCTTCCTAAATGTGGATTCAAGCTGCAGACAGCCTGCAGGTTGGTTTATTTTGTTTAAGGCTCTTTCCCAAGTTTATCCATGCTGCCCTGCCTTTATAAGGTTTTGTGATTTCACCTACTTCACCATTTCATACTTCAGTGGACATTCGGGTGGATTTAATATTTGTATTATCAATAGTGGCTCTCAACGTCTCAATTTCCATCCCTTGGGGTGTATTCCCAGATGTAGAACTGTAGGATTGCATGGGAGCTCTGTTCTGATAATTTAAGTTCTATCTAGATCACCCCCACAGTTGCTGCACCAGCTAGCATTCCTAACAGTAACATTCGTGGGTTCCCGTTTCTCATCCTTGCCAGCACTTAGCATGTTTAGCAGTTGTTTGAACAGCGCAGGAGATTCTGCACTGTGGTTGTCATTTGTGTTTCCTTGATGGGTGCTGACAGCATCTTCTCATGCCTATCAGCCCCAGCTGTACCTTTGTTGGACACATAATCAGACATACAGAGTCAGGCCATTACTCTGTTTTTCTTAAGTTCTTGTTTGCTTGTTTGCTTTCCTCCTCCTCCTCCTCCTCCTCTTCCTCTTGTCACTGAGTTGTGAGTTCTTTATGTTTTATACATATTAACTCCTTACTTGAAAAAAATGGTAAAATGTCTGCTGGTGTTTTCTGCCACTGCTTTGGCCACCTTTTTGCCTTGTGTATGGTTTCCTGTATTGTGTAATAGCTTTTGAGTTTTCTGTGCTGTTTGTCTACTGTGTTTTTCATTTCCTACCTATGAAATCACCACAGAAATGAATGCCATGAAGTCGCTCTGATGCATTCTTCTAGAAGCTATCATTGTATGACCTAAGTTAATTTTGAACTGATTTTGTGTAAAGCTAATAGTATAATTCCTTCCTTTGTGTGTGGATTTTCAGTTCCCAGTATCATTCATTGGATGGAATGCCCTTCTCCATCGAGTACTATTGAGACTGAGTTGGTATAATGTTTGGATTGACTTCTGGGCTCTCTATTCTATTTCTTTGGTGGGTATGCCAGTCTTTGTGCCAGGGTCACCATGCTGCTTTGATTATTGTCACTTTTTGTCACATTCTGGGATGAGGAAAATGTACCTCTTTTTTCTTTCTTGCTGAAGATACGGTCTATTTTGGCATTCTAGTAATTTTAGATCCTCTGACCCTGTCTCCCTCCCTCCCCCACTCGTGTGTGTGTGTGTGTGTGTGTGTGTGTGTGTGTGTGTGTGTACATCTGGATTCACATCACTGTGCAAGCACATGTGTGCATATGTGTGCCTGCACATGAAGGCCAGAGAGCAAGCTCAGGTCTCATTGTTGAGACACCACCTGTTTTTTGTTTTGAAACGAGTCAGCTGGGTGGCCACTGGGTCCCCACGTCTTCACGTGTCTCTGGCACATTCTCAGCTCTGGGACTGCAAGCACACGCCCTGGTTCCCAGCTTTTGACGTGCTTCTGTCCTCATCTTGTACAGCAAGTGCTTTCCAGACTGAGCCATCTCCACAAACCACTTTTCTATTTTTTCAGCGTTACAGGAATTTTAATATGGATGCGGATTAC
Organism: Rhombomys opimus; assembly: GCA_010120015.1. Lineage (NCBI taxonomy): Eukaryota > Metazoa > Chordata > Mammalia > Rodentia > Muridae > Rhombomys > Rhombomys opimus. Next base: position 6,335,891 of record REGO01000054.1, on the reverse strand, counting down.
CTCTAAGATCGCTTTGAGTAATATGGACATTTGAATAAAACTGAGCCTTCTAGCTCATAAAGGAATGTCCTTTCATTATTTTTCTTTATTTATCAAGGTTTTGTAGCTTTTAGAGCAAAATTATTTCACCTTTTTAGCTCTAAGTATTTTATTGGTTTGGGTAATACTGCAAATGGCCTTGTTTTTCTAATTTCCTATTCTCTCTGTATGTGTACAAACATAGTTGTTTTCAAATGTTGATTCTTTTTCATCCAACAACTTCACTGAACTTTATAGGTATAATTATTTTTTAAGGAACTGGTTGGGGTTCTTATGCATTAGGTATGCCTTCTCTAAACACACAGTTCCACTTCTTCCCTTCTTAGGTCACGATATGATTTCTTTTGACTCACTGCTCGGCTCTCTGAAGTTAAGCTGCTTTCTGTTGTTTTCCTGCTCTTAGTGACTCAAAAGCTTCTGGGTACACCAGGCCCTCCCTGTCAGTATTTCCAAACAAGCGACAGGAAGTCAGGCTTGTCAGAAAGCTGGGTCATTGGACACTCTGCCCAACTCTCCTTTTTGAAGGAGAAGCTGATTGGAGAATGTACTGCTGTTTCTGCCTCTCAGTGCTTTTCTGGGCAGAGGAAGACTGTAGCAACCATCTGCGTGCTGCTTCACACAGTCTGCCTTCACACTCTGCTCGGCCTGGGAGCTCGGCAGTGCCTCCGGCAGACTGTCAGTCTCTGGTTAACCACAGCCATTGCACAGCCCTACTCTCGTCTGCCCAGCAAAGCCATGACAGTGAGTGCTTGCTCGTCATCTTCATGCTCATCTAGGCAGATAGTGATATTGTCACTAGGACAAGGATTACCCTTCCTGTTGCCCCTGACCTCAGACAACTGGATTAATCCAACATCTGCCAGCACTCCCACCTGACTGAAGTAAACGAGTCCTGTGAGGGGCCACTGAAAACTTGGGGCATTGGGCAGAGGCTGTCCTGGGATGACAGACAAGGATCTTGGAAAAGGGAATCTCTGACTCTCTTCCCAGGATCGCTGTTTTAGAGACTCATATATCATATGGATATTGTTGAATAAAATACTGATTTTATAAAACATAAAATAAAATTCTATGTCCTCATGAGATAGGGTTATGTATTCTAATAAATATCTTAAGATTTATTAATTTGATAGTCAAAAACTCAAGGTACAGTGAATGTAAATAGATAATTGCATTCAACAATGTTAAAATGATATTATATAAAAAGATTTTATACAAAAATATTTTCACTTTCTTTAAGTATGTACAGAAAATTGTTAAAAGGACTTCCACTTCCTGGGCAAGGTACATAGCTCTATCAATAAGTGCCTGAGCACAAACATAAAGACCCAGAATACTTGCAGAAAGCCAGTTATGCTGGTGTACTCTTGTCATCCCAGAGCTGGGAGCATGGAGACAGAAGGGCTCTAACATCCTGCTGGTGTGGAAAGGGAGCCTCAGTAGCTCCACACGAAAGAGAATCCGGGGTGGAAAGCGCCTTCTTGTGAAGCCTCTGTGACACAGGCCAGAACAGAAGCCAGGGTATTTTAGAAGCTCTGCTCATCCCACCTGCATTAACTCTTATGCACTAGACGTATTACCTCTCTATTCAGTATTTTCACTGTACTGTTAATTATTTAGTCTGGTTTGGGTCACCTGTCAGAAATCTCAATATAAATTGCCTAATTTCAGTAGATTTCTATGGCAACCACTGAAAACCAAACACAGTATAGCATTAAATTATTCCAAAGTATGCTGTGAAGAGATTTGGGCTTCTGAAGTATGGGCCATGCTCTCCTGTCTGTGGCTAACAGTGTCTCAGAACGACAAGGGAACCATTGTTAAGGCAGCCTGGATTCCTCAGGAAAAAGGCCATAGAGAGCTTTTGTGGAATGTGGGTAGCCAGACTGCAGGGAATGCACACTGCTTTTAACAAAATAGGAAAGCTCTTCCATTCACCCAAGCTGGAAACACCATGTCTATGTGTGCCTAAGCCGTGTTCTGGCTGAGAGAAAAACCCAGGCACTCCATGCTAATTCCCTTTCAAAATGGACGTCAGATGGGCCTGGAAAAATAGCTGTCAGTAAAGCGCTTGCCTCATGAGCATGAGAACTGAGCATAAAAAAAGCCAGGTGTAGTGGGGCACAGACTTGCAATCTGGTTGAGACCCTTAGGGCTCATGGACCAACCAGGTCTAGCAATCATAGTCCAGCCATAGTCCATGAAAAGACCCTGTTTCATTAAACAAGGTGGGAGGCTCCTGAGGATGACACCCAAGGATGGCCTTTGGCCTCTCCACAGGAGCACACTCTCATACAAATGAGCACCGCTGACCATTCATAGCACAGAAACTGACCTTGTGATACTGAACTGTGAGAGAGGGCAAAAGATCTCAGAAGAAATGTCCAGTGCTTTTCATTGAATACTAAGTAAGCCTTAGGTTTTGCTGACTTGCTTTGGTAGGTATAAGGCGTCACTATTGTATTTAAAGAAAAGGATCTGAAGCCCTGCAGTTCCCAAGGAAATTGCCTGAGGTTAAAGTTCATCCATTAGAGAATATGCTTACCCTCCCCAACTTAGAACAAAGGCAAACACAGAAAACTTACAGGACTCAATATGGGACCAACCACAAGTTTTGCTTGTGTCCCTTGACTTGCTTTCTTCCAGTAATTCACCAAGCAAACTGTTAACCTGAATTCATTCCTTTAATCTTTCCTCTGGGGATATGGTGGTTTGTACCAATCACTTACCTAACGAGATCTAGAACCGTCTTGGAGAACAACCCCCTGGGTAGTACAGGATCACCAACAGAATACAAGAGACAGAAGTAAGACACTCAGGCGTAGAAGACGCAATGGAAGAAATCAATGCATCTATCAAAGAAAATGTTAAATCCAAAAGATTCCTGACACAAAACAGCCAAGAAATCCAGGACACCATGAAAGGACAAAACTTAAGAATAACAGAAATAGAAGAAAGAGAAGATTCCTGACTCTAAGGCCCAGAAAATATTTTCAACAAAATCATAGAACAAAATTTCCCCAATCTTAAGAAAGAGATGCCTATAAGCATACAAGAGGCCTCCAAGACACCAAATAGATTAGACAAGAAAAGAAAATCCTCCTGCCACATCATAATCAAAACACTAAATGTACAGAACAAAGAAAAATATTAAAAGCTACAAAGGAAAAACGTCAAGAAACATGTAATGGCAAACCAATCAGAATCACACCTGGCTTCTAAGCAGAGACCATAAAAACCAGAAGGGCCTGGGCAGACATCTTTCAGACCCTAAGAGACCACAGATGTTAGTCAAGACCATTATACCTAACAAAACTTTCAATCACCATAGATGGAGAAAAGAAGATATTCCATGACAGAACAAAATTTAAACAGTATCTATGCACAAACCCAGCCCAACAGAAGATAAAACAAAAACAAAACAAACTTCCACTAGAGGAGGTTAACTACAACCAAAAAACCCCACAGGATATAAATAACAGCAAAACCAAAAGTAGACAAGAACACAAACACACTACTGCGACCAACATCAAAATAAAAGGAAGGAACAATCACTGGCCATTAATAACTCTCAATATCAATGGACTCAACTCTCCAACAAGAAGACACAGACTAACAGAATAAATAGATGCATAAGCAGGACCCATCATTTATTTTTTTGCATACAAGAAACATACCTTAATCACAAAGATAGACATTACCTGAGAGTAAAGTGCTGGTTTTCTAAGCATATGGACCCAAAAAGCAAGCAGGAGTAGCCATTCTATTATCTAATAAAATAGACTTTAAAACAAAATCAATCAAAAGAGATGAGGAAGGACATTTCATTCTTATCAAAGGAAATATCCACCAAGGGGACATCTCAATCCTGAACATTTCTGCCCCAAATACAGGGAACATAAAACTTAAATCAGACTTCAATCCCCACATATTAATAGTGGGAGACTTCAACAGCCCACTCAACCAAAGGACAGGTCAACAAAACAGAAACAGGTCAATGAAACAGATTTCATGAATCAAATGTACCTAACAGACATACACAGGATTTTTCACTCAAACACAAAAGAATATACCTTCTTCTCAGCATCTCATGGAACCTTTTCCAAAACTGACCATATAATAGATCACAAAGCAAGCCTCAACAAATACAAGAAGATTGAAATAATCTCTTGTATCTTATCAGACCACCTCAGTAACAACAGAAATAGCAAAAAGCCTACACACTCTTGAAAACTGAACAACTCTCTTCTCAACGAAAATTGTGCCAGGGAAGAAATGAAAAAAGAAATTAAAGACTTCCTAGAATTCAATGAAAATGAAGGCACAAAATACCCATACTTATGAGAAATAAAAACTACAAAAAACATAAAGTATCTTGGTGTAACTCTAACCAAGCAAGCAAAAGACTTGTATGAAAAAATCTTCAAGTCTCTGTAGAAAGAAATTGAAGAAGATATCAGAATACGGAAAGCTTTCCCTTCCTTTTGGATCAGTAGGATTCACACAGTAAAAATGGCCATCCTACCAAAAGAAATCTACAGATTCAATGCAATTCCCATAAAAATGCCAACATAATTCTTTACAGACCTTGAAAGAACAATACTCAACTTCATATGGAAAAACAAAACAAAACAAAAACCCAGAATAGCTGAGACAATCCTGTCCACTTGGCCCAGCCATATCTAATGGAAACAGTGAAAGTCATAAAGCCAGCACAGCTGCTTGACAGTGATCCAGCACAGCTGAGCTGAGTGGTGCAGTCTCCCACTTTTTGGCCTTCATCTCTATGTGTCGAATGCTTGGGGGACTTTTATTATTTGTACAAAATGGGATTATTGTATTGATGGAATTTTCTTATGAATCATTTACTCCTTCTCCCAGGAGTACTGCTTCTAAGCTTTCCCAGGAATGTCCTGACTGACTGGCATTCTAGGTACTTCTTATCCATACAGAATTTAGTAGGCAGGAATAGATGCATGTCTGACCCTACTTGAAGGTCTTCCTTATGCCCTGGAGGTTGTGACTCAAATAATTATGCCAGAGACCTCCTTGTGAGGCTCGTCCTCAAAGATACTCTGGGCACATCTGCCCCTGCACTTACTCAGGAATAAAATAATCAGAACAAAGTAAACTTGAAAAGGTAAACAATATTCTGTGGGCTAGAGAAGTTGGCAGCAGACCAAATTAAAAGTCCCTTCCTACTACAGATGGACAAAGAACGGTGTGAATAAATGATAAAAGAAAAAAGAATCAAGACCTCCCTTTTTAGAAAAAGTAAAATCATACAGGGCCTCTATAATTCATATGACCAAGGAACAAAAATACCAAGGTCAGACATATAAATAAAATCTATAAATTCATAAAATATAAACATTGTATAATGGAAGAAATTGTATATTAACTGCAGCAACTCTGGCCTGAAGATTTTTCTTGGGCCTAATGACAAGTAATCTCTCTGACTACTAAAAGTTGATACACTGCTTGGAACATGACAATCTGCCCAAGCTGGCTTGGATGTTTTCTTTCTGTCTAGCGCCCTTGAAACCACAAAAGCTACCAGCCTGAGAACAGGCTGTCATACTTTGGCAAAATATCCCTTGAAACTGCATTATTGTTTAAAAGTCGGGTTGTGGGACTGATGAGGAAAACTGGTTGTAGAAGATAACTCTACTCTGTCATGGTTTATCAGTAAAAACTAAACTTATGACCAAGCTGAAGTTAAGCTACGTGTCCAGGGATGAAAATTATGTGACTTATGGTTTGGAACAACATGCAGCTATGCCTGCCTACTAAATTCTGCGTGGCTAAAGAAGCACCCAGACTGCCAGTCAGTCAGGATGTAAGACTCCTCCCGATCCCTGTGCCTGACTCATTCCTCTCTTGCCTCTCTTACATCCACCCCTCTTCAGGACCTGACTTCACCCAGGGCTGGAACGCAGCATACAATAAAAGATCTTCTGGAGGTATCTCCATACCTGAGCACAAGCTCTACTAAAGAGCAACACGTAATAAAAAATGCATGGCTGCATGGTGCTGGCATAGAAACAGACTGGTGGATCAACAGAACCAAATCAAAGACCCAGAAACAAACCCACACACCTACAGACACTTAATTTTTGACAAAGAAGTCAAAACCATATAATGGAAAAAAGACAACATCTTCAACAAATGGGAGCTCGTGAAACTGAAAACCTTCTGTAAAGCAAAGGACACTGTCAGCAGAACAAAATGACAGCCTAGAGAGTGGGAAAGGATCTTTACCAACCCTACATCCAACAGAGGGCTAATGTACAGAATATATAAAGAACTCAAGAAATTAACCTCCAACAAACAAAATAATCCAAATTAAAAATGGGGTAAGAACTAAACAGAGAATTCTTAACAGAAATCTCAAATGGTGAAGAAACATTTAAAGAAATGCCCAACATCCTTAGTCATCAGGAAAATGCAAATCAAAATGACTGAGATTCTATCTTACACCCATCAGAATGACTAAGATCAAAACCTCAAGTGACAGCACACACTGGAGAGGATGTGGAGAAAGGGGAACACTTCTCCATTGCTAGTGGGAGTGGAAACTTATACAACCACTTTGGAAATCAACATGGAGCTTTCTCAGACAATTGGGAATAGTGGTACTTCAAGACCCAGCTATACCACTCCTAGGCATATAACCAAAAGATGCTCAAGTATACAATAAGGACACTTGCTCAACTATGTTCATAGCAGCTTTATTCATAATAGCCAGAATCTGGAAACAACCTAGATGCCCCTCAACCAAAGAATGGATAAAGAAATTGTGGTACATTTACACAATGGAATACTACTCAGTTATTAAAAATAAGAAAATCATGAAATTTGCAGGCAAATGGATGGAACTAGGAAAGATCATCCTGAGGGAGGTAACCCAGAACCAGGAAGAAAAGTATGGTATATATTCACTTATAAGCAGATATTAGCCATACAATACAGGAAAATCATACTACCACCCACAGATCCAAAATAACAAGGAGGACCCTAAGGCAGATGCTTAATTCTCATTCTGAAGGACAAACAGAATAAACACTGGAAGTGGCTGGAAGGAGGAAACAGGCTGGGAGCCTATCATAGGTGTCTCCTCAAAGACTCCACTCCGCAGGGGATTGCAGCAGAGAAATACACTTGTAGCCACACCATGGGCAGAGAACATGGAGACCTATGAAGAGGGGGGACCTAGAGGGACAGGAGCCCACAAGAAGGCCAACAAAACCAACAAATGTGAGTCCAGAGGTCCTGTAGAGACTGTTGCCCCAAACAAAGACCATGCACGGGGATGACCTAGAACTTCTGCTCAGATGGAGCTGACAGACAGTTCAGTGTGCATGTGGGTCCAGTAAGGAGAGAAGGGCTGTCTCTGACATGTGCTCTGATGCCTGCTTTTTGATCACTTTCTCCTGGTGAGGCAGCTTTGCCAGACCACAGAGGAAGAGGTTACAGGCAGTCCTGATGAAACTTGATAGGCTGGGGTCAGATGGTAGGGGAAAACAGCTCCCCTAGGGGAGGGGGATGAGGGAAGAGCCAGGGAGAGTGGGAGACGACAGAAGAGGCTACAACTGGGATAGAACATGAATAAACTATTAAAATAGAAGTAGAAAAAAGGTGCATGTTAGCCTATATCTATAACAAACGTTGGAATATATATGTGTTCATTCTTGCGCTAATTGACACTGATTTTAATTAATATTTTTAAAACAATGTTCTCATATTGCATAAGTGATCTCATCCTTTGTGTAAACAGAAGGTAGATATTATAGTTAGAGTCTGTATGTTATAACATTAATTAACATTCATAGCTATTACAGAGCTTGTAGAAAGCATCAACTCAGAGTAGGTGGGAAAGTGACATTCATTGTCCTAGTGCGTAGTTTGGCCACAACTGGACACTATTAAAGGAGGCACTTCTTCTCACCCTTCTCTACAGACACAATGGCTTCTAAGGAAAGTTCCTGAGTTGAGTGAAATCGGTTGCTCAGTTGGCTGAGCTTGTCCAGATCCTAGATGTTAGTGGTTCATCTTCTCTGGAAGTCTGAGCCTGATTTACTTAATAAGTTTTCTGTTCTCATTCTATTCAGTCCTGGCAGAATGAACCAACTACCCACAATATAAGACTGAAAACGACCAATCTTAGCACTGCTTCAACGGCTGGCAGAGGCAACAGAAATGGGGGTGGGTGATGTTTCACTTTCCAAAATAATAAAAGTCAGGATGTTTAGCCAGACCTAAAGACTTTGGCTGAATTCACTGAGCATCAATTTTAATAACAACAAATAAGAGGTTTTTTTTTTTTTTTTCTTCACCTATTTCCTTCTCTACTTTCTTCCTCTAGTAGAGATGATGATTTGGCTTAGGGAGATAGTGTGATATTACAAAGGTCCCACTCCAGAACTGAAAATTCATTCCCTGGGAATGTGGGATGTCATAATGTGAGGTCCCACTTGAGACCCTCATGAGAAACTGGTCCCAGCCAATCCCTCATTCAAAACAACAGAAATAAGGATAAATGTGTCAGCCACAAGCTAAAATATCACCATTAAAAAAAATCTAGAACTGTTCCAATAACCCATCAACTTATCATTCAAGAGTGAAGAAAACAAAAGAATTTAGATAAGGAAGGTGAAGACACTCTGTACTAAATAGGTTCTTTCCAAGAGAACCACTAAAGAGGACACATCAAGGAAGAGGGCTTGGGCTGGTGAGATGCCACAGTGGGCAAAGGCACTTGCTGCCAGTCCTGATGACCCAAGCTCACCCGCAGGACTCACCTCATCAGAGGAAAGAACAGCAATTGACTCTAGTAAGTGGTCCCCTGGCCTCCCTGCTCATCCACCTGGAAACACGTGCTCCCAGCAAATCAATGAAATCATCTGAAACATAGAAAAGAAGAGGGAGTTTCCAGGAGTAAGGAACAGGGAGAGCCTGTGAATGAGGAGCACAATAGAAAAATCTGTTCAAACAGCAAGAAGGAGGTGTAAGGCCTGAGAGCTGTTGAGAAACACATTTTGAAATGACTGAGGCTGGAGGAGACCTAAGAAAGATCTTCTGAGGTTTCTCACACAGTTAAGATGTAGAAGTGGTGATTAACTTTACACACACACACACAAAACCAAACAACACACACATGCATTTAAGTAAAATAATAGCAAATGGAAATGATATGGACAAAAGGGAACCAGTCTACACTTCTGGTAGGAATGTAAGCTAGTCTATCCATTACAGAAATAACTATAATCAATGGGTGATTTGTAGTGTCTCAAAACATTGCAACTCCATCGACCATATGGCACAACTGAACCTGGATATTTATCTGAAGGATTCCATATCAACATTACAGAAATACCTCGCATCAGTATTTATTGCAGAATGGCTAGATTATAAAAGTTACCTGGCCAATAACAGAGAGACAGTTAGAGAAAATGCACTACTTATAGCAGTTATGGTCCTGTGGGTGAGCATGGGTCATCAGGACTGGCAGCAAGTGCCTTTGCCCACTGTGGCATCTCACCAGCCCAAGCCCTCTTCCTTGATGTGTCCTCTTTAGTGGTTCTCTTGGAAAGGACCTATTTAGTACAGAGCGTCTTCACCTTCCTCATCTAAATTCTTTTGTTTTCTTCACTCTTGAATGATAAGTCGATGGGTTATTAGAACAACTTGAGATTTTTAAAAACTGATTTTCAGCATGTGGATGACACATTTGTCCTGATTTCTGCGCGTGTGTATATATATTTCAAATATATGAGTGATTTTATATGTCTATAACATGAAAGTAGACAAGGAACTTCCCCAGGAATAGGGGTTAACAAGAGGGAATGAGACGTAAGGAGAAAATACTCAACATACACCATATTCTGTAAAAATGTCCTTGTGTATGACAGTGACCTGTGACGTGTACACATGCAAAAGAATTAAAATGAACATGATTTAAACGTAAGAGTAACCCTTAAAAACAGAGAGTCTACAATCTTCAGACACGTGGTGAGAAATAAAACAGAACTGGGTCATAAATAAAACTGGTAACTGGGTTACTAGCAAGCTCAAAGAGAGACAGAGACAAAGGAAGTAAGTGTCAGGAAGGTTGTGGTTAGCCCTCGAAGTTCCGTCAGGACTGGATAGAGGAGGGTGGCCGCTGAATGCCTGCCTTCGAAAAGGCACACATACGGAGAATGTGGTTTTCCTTATGGAAAAAGAACCCCGACACACTGAACACAGAGAGACAGGGTACTCCGTTCTAGTACCTGAGCCAGCCTTCAGGGGACAACACAGGCCGTTTCCTCTGCACTGTTCCCAGTAACTTAGAATATGCACAAAGAGTCTTTTCCATTAGATTTATACCCTCGGATTCTTGGCCAGGAATATTCTCGGTGAATACAGCACTTGCTTGGAATACAGAAGGGCCTGTTTGATCCCTAACACTGCGAACAAATGATACACCTCATCAGCTGACCGCTTCTCTGGAGGCACCGCAGCTAAGGCTGGTACTGGCTCAGTCTACTCCTTGCAAGTGAGCTGCACCCTCAAAGTTGCAAAGCTCCCCTGGCTCTGGGGAGCCCCGCGGGATAAGCAGACTTCTCTTGCAATTGTATCTCATTCGGTTCCTTACTGGGTTGAGTTGCTCAGGCACTGATGACAAGAATATCCCCTAAACCTACTCCTATGTATTAGCTTTGCCCAAGTCATTGAAAAGAAATAATGCTGGAGTGTGAACCTGAAGGATAAACTAGATATTTCCAAAAAGGAGGAGATTAAATACCATGCCAAGAAAAGGAATGATATAGCACAGTCACAAATGCATGGCGAACTGCAAGTATTTTTTTCTAAAAGTGTATAGAGAAAAAGCAGCACGGACTAGGAATAGAAATATTGAAGTTTGAATAGCAACTTGGATTTTATCCGGGGCCATGCAACTTGAAGATGCAGTATTCATGGACAAGTGAATGCTATAATTATATTTCAGTGTTTAAAATACAATAGCTTAATAGCATGTCAAGGATATGTTAAAAGTTAGAGTGAAGAACAAAAGCAGAAGGCATTCATGGGGTAGAAAGATCAGTTATATGTATGTATTGCCATGTCATAATCAACTCTTTAGGTATTAATATAAATGACTGAAAAAGGAAAATATCAAATAAAGGGGAAAAGATATTAAAAAGTAAAAGAACTTTTAAAAGGAAAGGAATCTGAGAGGGAGGAAGGAAAGGAAGATGGGGGTAGAGATACAAATTTAGGAAGCAAAATATACAGAACTTGGTTGTGTCTAAGAAAGGAAGACTGTCCACTGTCCTCCCCACATGCCTGAGCCTGAGTAAGGTTTGAAAAATGGGAGAGACAAGTTTCATCTTAAACATGATGAGTTTTCACTACTAGATTAGGAAAGAATTATGTGAGTGAATGAAAGTGGAAGAGGCTATTAAAACTTCAGACAGACCAGTGCTGGAACAGGGGCGTCATTGTGCTGGAGGAGCAGTGGCCTGCCTGCCTGTCTGCATCATAGTCTTCTACCTGGAAAGGCACGCATGTGGAGAATGTGTTTTCCTCCCTGTGGAAAAAGAACACCGACACACTGAAGGCAGAGAGACAGAGTCCTCCATTCTACCACCTCAGCCAGCCTTCCGCGGACGACACAGGCAGCTTCCTCTGCACTGTTCCCAGTAACTTAGCATATGTACAAAGAGTCTTTTCCATTAGATTTATATCCTTGAATTCAAATTAAGATCCACTTAGGCTGCTGCCTCAAAGTCTAGCTGAAAGGATGCCAAGACATTAGCTTTCAAGTTTTCAGGCTTTGGGAGGATGAATTCATGGACCAGAGGCATAGTCACCTCATATGTCCAAGCCTGGATATATCCCCTTTTTCTGAAAGAAACAATGCTAACACTATTCTGACTTTCAAAGAGAGTCAAGAAGGAGCATGCTGCAAACCATACTGGACATTGTTTGTACATTTGGTGCTTGAAAAACTCTTGTTCTCACATGACTTCAGCTCTGTTGGAAACTATTTATGGGTTATTTCTGGGGTGTTTTTTTCAGGATGTTCAGATTTGAATGGCACCAAAGCCCTGGGCTGCTGTCCCTATAACAGATGGCCTGGCTCTCTAGCTGTGTCTCTGAAGCCTCTGCCAGCAGGACAGATGTGAAGTCATCTCTAAGTGGAAGGCTATAATGGCTGTTGAGGGCGGAGGTTTGATGTGGAAGGCTCAGGCAAATGGAATTAGAAAGACTTATCTGGATGTAAAGTCATGTAAAGGCTCACAATATTTTGCTGTTTGCACCAAAATGTGTAGTGGAACTCAAACATCAACAAGTTTGGAGAGAATGCCATAAGATCTTGTTACGAGGAGCATTAGTCAGTCCGACTGCCGCACTCTGCAGTGGACTCCTGTGTGGAAGGTCCTCACCAGAGTTGTGAATGACCCTCTTCATCATCTGCAAAACTCACTTCCAGATACTGAGTGAACTTGGGAAAATAACAGGATACTCTGTGCGTGCATGCGTGTGTGTGTGTGTGTGTGTGTGTGTGTGTGTGTGTGTGTGTATGTATGCAAGCACAGTTGAGAGGAAAAATGCAGGTGGCAATCCTCAAGAACCATCAATCTGTTTTGTTTTGTTTTTAAATTCTCTATTCAGCCTGTTACCTCTTAGGTGAGACTGTCTGGCCAGCAAGCCCCGGGATCTGCCTGTCTCTAATGATACCAGCACTGGGACCACAAGGACATGCCACTGAACCATGCTCTGCAAGAATTGGACTCAATTCCTCATGATTACAACTTTCATGACTGATATACTTTTCTAGCACCCTACACCCCACAAAATATCATTATAACAATGTAAAAGTTCTGGTGTTTCAAGAATAATAGATTGCCAAGCAGGCAAAAGTTAGCAAAGATAATATTACACAGAATTATGAATATAGATGTTCATGTGCATGACACACAATGCTCCAAAGATTCTCATGCCCAAAGCTAGAACTTTATATAATTTTTAAGCACTTAGTATCTTCCTGTATTCCATTTTTTTATTTCCCAACTCTGGAATGAATAGGAGTATGTCAGTGTACCTGTGAGGCTTACAGAATTTCCCCAGGTCATTACCATTGCTTTCTTTGTTAGACAGGGTCAAACTCTCCCTTGGAAAATTTGTCTGACCACTGTAATATCAATTGAGGTGACGCTGGACATAACCTTTGCAAAGATGGAAACATCCACCTTGTATCTAGAGCATATTTCTTGGAACTCAAACACACAAGATGAGAAAGCCAGGCTGCCCCAAAAAGACAGACATAGAAAAAGTCTTCAACACCCAAGTCTAATAAAGATGACTCATTTCCAATGTTTTTCAAGTTCAGTAGTATTTGGGCATGCAGACATGTGTGTGTGTGTGTGTGTGTGTGAAAGAGAGAGAGAGTGCACACGTGAAGGCTAGGAGCCTTATCAAGTGTCATCTTCAGTAAGCTCCTCACCTTTCCATTTGAGATAGGGGTTCTCACTGAACCCATAGCTCACTGATTAGGTTACACTGTCTGGGCAGCAAGCCCCAGGGGTTCTCCTATCTCTGCCTTTCTGGCTCTGGGATTACAGCTGTGTACTGCTATCCTCAGCTTTTTTACGGGTTCTAAGGATTTAAGTTCAGGTCCACATGTTTAAAGGGCATCATTGTACTAATTGAACTATTTTCCCAGCCCCTTAATCTCAATATGTACGAACAAAACACAGAATATAAAAACTGCCAGAAACACTAAATTGATTTAAATGTCTTAAGTTAAATAAAAACATCATGTAGTGCGGCATGTGTATGATACAGATAATATGTGTGATACAGATATACTGGCATCATATATATTGATATACAAAACCCAAAAATGGAGTTAATCAGCTGACTATATACAATTGAAAAGAGATATAATAAGAAGGGAATAAACTGAAAAATAATATCAAATACAACATAAAATCAAGGAGAGATAAAAAGTACAAAAGAGAAGTACAGTTGTCATAGGACATGAGTATCAAAGATTTTCAGATAAGCACAATGGAAGAATGGGTGGTCTCAGGCTCCTCTTCCCTCAGAACGTTTAACCAGCCATAACCCACAGTCCAGGGCAGCACTCCCAAAACCTAAGCCCTTTAAAACAATACTGAAACGTCTGGAAAATGCACTGAACTGAAGGTAAACTAAATTAGAAACAGAAAAAGAACAATTAGACTTAGCCATACCACAAACCCCTCAAGTCAATGCCTGGAAAGAGAATTTTGCTTCAATAGGGACAGAAAGAACTGAATACTGATACCATGTCCTCAGTGCTGCCAAAGGAATCTGTTCTGCTCCCACCTTGGGGTCACAGCAGGGTAGTGGGTCAGCTGGAAGTCCAGATGTGGATGGAAACAGAGCAGAAGGAATGCTTGCCAAGACCAGTCAACACATTGTGGGTACCTGTGTGCCTCTCACAGAACCAGTATCTGAGCAGAGTGACCAGAAGACTTCTCGAGTCCCTTGTAAAGTTGAACTGCCACCAGGAACGCAGTGGGAGTTCAGCCTCTCTCAGATCACAAGATGAATGGTCTCAACAGCCAGCTTCAGAGACCCCAAGGCTGCACCCAGGTGGAAAAGAAAGCCAGAGCCACACACTTCAGAGAAGCATGGGATTTGGACCCACTTGGCCTGAGAGGTCAAGCAAAGGCCCTACTCGTCCTCAAAGGATCTAGCCGCCCAACTAGAAGAGCACTACAAACACTATAGCTTGCTCAGAAACTATCCAATGCTGCTGAAGTGAACACTTCCTCAAAAGACATAGTAACCAAAAACGTCACTCTAAAGGAAACCATCAGAACACACATATAACTATTACATAACTTGGAGTTGTTGCTAACATGTTGTGCTTTAAAAGTCTTTCACTGTAAAGTGATTCTCAAAAGAAGAAGAAGGAGGAGGAGGAGGAGGAGGAGGAGGAGGAGGAGAAGAAGAAGGAGGAGGAGGAGGAGGGCATAATACAAACTAGGTAGTATAACTTCTAGGAACCGGAACAGGAAGTAAAATTCAACCTATTTTTATAAAGCTTGTGTTATCCTGCTATCAAAGTGCACTGAAAACCAAGGAAACTGCAAGTTTTCTTCACACACAGACACAGAAACTCTCATCACTGCAATACTACGTCAAGCTCAACAGCATATAGCAAAAATGGCATCTAAGACTAAGCTGTAGGCCCTCCTTTTGCAATTCTGTTTCATAATATTATACATCACACCTGGTACACTACATACTGAGAAAGCATCCACGGCTCACAAGAAGTGTCATTTTTATGATTGAATGCATAGGTCATAATACTTCTAGGACCTCTGCACACATCAAAGGAGCTCAAGGCAGCAAGAGACAGAGTGAAAGCAGGGTACAAGTGCTGACACTTAGGAGGTAACAGGGAAGAAGTTTCTGATGAATTCTGCTATCTTCCCATCATGAAACTCAGGTATCAATGGAACAACCTTTGCTCAAGGCTGCACATAGCCAATGTCTTATTAGTAAGAATATGAAAGAAGAAAGGGAGCAGGATATAAGCTCAGACAAAGCTAGGCAGTAATTCAGGAGATAAGTCTGGGTTGTCCTTCAAGTAAAACTGAAGTATGTGGTGAGTGAAATTTTTATATTTCATATTATAAAGAAATCAGCCCACACATGCTATTGCTAGCTTAGCTCTTATACACTATAAAAAGTCTGTTTGTTTTGCATTAACCTTTCCTAGCCTAAATGTCCCTGAAGGAGCACAAAGTTGACACCAGCAGAAATTAACCTAACTTGACATTTCAAGAAGTGCATGAACCCAGATGTCTACAGAATGAAGGAGGAGGGCAAGGGACGATATCAAGAGATATCACACGTCTCAGGAATTTCAGTGAGCATTTGTAATGGTTCTGATAAGAAACACTCCACATAGGCTCAGATGTTTGAATATCTGATTGGTGGCACCACTATCAAACTTTCAGATGATACAGCTGGAGGAAACTCATCTCTAGAACTGGGACTTGAGAATTTGTACCATCACCCCCTTTCCAGTTCACTCTGTTTCCTGGTGTGTCAACAAGAAGTAAGCAACCAGTTTCTTGCTCCTACTTCTGTGCCTTCTGCTTGATGCCATGAGTCCTCACCATGACGGACTCTTCTCCCTCTGGAACCATAAGCCAAAATAAACACTTTGCTTTATTGGTTGCTTTTAGTCATAGTGTTTTATCACAATAACAGAAAATCAACAGATACCACAGTACTAGAGAGGCAAGCCTGAGCTCTGGAGTGACTGGCTGCCTTTGTCTCTCCCCCATGTCTTCCTATTTGATCTGCCAACTGCAGATGAATTAGAAGACAATTTTTTAGGACGTTAATCTGCACACTCAGCACTCAGCATGATGGCCTTTGAATAAAGCACAGTTTTGAAGGGTTCGTTGCTGTCTTTGCTCACTGGCTTTGCAAGTTACAGAAAGCAAGGAGCTCTGGAGTTCTGGTTGCATATTTAGGCTGCATGTTACCTGCTAGACAACATAATTCTGTTACCTTGAAGAAGCACTTTCAATAGATCTAAGCAGCTAATTCCTCTTCAGAACTTGTGCTTCTGCACTGTTGAGCAGCTTCTCCTCCCAGCCTTGCGGCAAACAATCATAGATGTGACTCCCCGCTGAAGGCTCGGGCTCAGCGAGTTCATCTTACCAGTCCAGACTTGCAGACCCAGCCTAAGCCAGCAGAGGCTCTCTAAAGATGAAAGAACAGTCACTTCTTCAAAGTGAGTAACAGGATTTGCACACTCTCCACTCTGGAGAAAGAAAAGGCACCAACATAAAACATTAGGACACACAAATCTGGCATGAGCGGACCAAACAGAAAGACACACACAATAGGGTGAGGCAGGTTTTGTGTCTTGTTCTCATTGCACCCAAACACAGAAGCTTTAATACCTTCCTCCACCGCTTGTCAATAGATGTGACAGCGTTACATATACATCTCTGACACTCATACTGCCAGTCCCCAGTACAGAACAGACGGCTGAGTGTGCTCGCTAAAGCAAGCAATGCTCACGGGCGAGGGAGGCGCAAGGTCTGCAGGTGCTGGTCTGCCAGGGGCCCTTGGAAGTAGAATCCAAGATATTTCTTTATTGGAGTTGGCTGTCTTGGGTGATTAAAGATAAAAGGTTTATATCACCAGCTTCTCCAACTTAAATCACCTGAAAGCATTGATGACTTAAAACAAACAAACAAAAAACCCCAAACAAACAGAAGACCAACTGTGCTGTCCTAAAACTTAGTTACTATTTGAGGAAGCATGCTTATTACTCTGCTCCATGGGAATCTTTGTGTGAGTGTGTGCTTAATAGTGAATGCCTGCAAAGTGAAGGACGCACAAAGATGCTTTTGAGTTGAGGATTACTCAAAAACATCTATAATCCCAACTTACTAAACCTATGCCTGTGCTGACAGCAACAGGAAATTCCCACCTGCTGCATTTGTCTTTTAACAAATGAGGTGTGTAAATATGTCTTCACTTGCTTTCTTTTGAGTGTATTTAGTTTTATTTTCATTGACTAATAGCTATGACTTTGTGGGCACTCTGTGATGTTTTGGTGTATTTTCCCACATGGAATGAATGGCTTCAGCTGAAGAACAATCCCATCAGCTCACACTTGTCAGTGAGTGGTGGTGAGGATGAGGAAAAGGGAAGTCTGTGTACTGTCGGTAGGAAGGAAAGTATCACCCGGAAGACAATGTGAAAGTTCCTTAAAAGACAAAACACAGAGTGGTCATGTAAAACTGTCATTCAGCCTCTGGGTGTAGGTGAAGGAGTGGAAGTCAGCAATTCACATTTTCTTCATGGAAAAACAACTTGATTGTAAGGATCATGTTCCCTTTGCCAACAGCCGGCACTGAATGACTTTTCTGTGGCTGTTTACTTAACATTTCTGACTGGTCTTACTCTTTAGGTTAAATCAAAGAAGTAATTAGATGATTTTTACCATGACTAGATAATAATTAACAAAATTCTTTAAAAAAAAAAAAGGAATTTTCTACTATTCTGGTCAACTCAGAAAGTATGGTCCTTTCATCACTTCTTTGGAGTGTTGGCTCTCTTCTTTTCTTTAAGTATTTCCTGTCTCCAAAATTGGAATTCACAATCTATCATAAGAATTCCATTCCATTCTCTACCTTCTCAGTGTTTTTCCTCCAGAATACAGTGAATAATAGGTTTATAGCTTAGTATTTTACAAATTCTACTATTGATGTTATTGTTTTATTTCTTCATAACACTAACAAATAAAAAACAATTAGCCCACACTGAAGAAAAAGTTCATAAATATGTGTAAACTCAATATTACAAAACTCAATTATTCTACCATAACGATTGGAAGGGGAGTTTGAACGACTGGAAAATAGGAAGATGGACTGAAATGCTTCATATTGTTTCTCTTTGTTACGTTCTGCATCTTAAATTGGTAACAAAATAGTGCCTTACTCTTGTAGCGTAGTTGTTCTATACTATATGTATACATATGTCCATACTATGATCATCTCATTACCACTAAGGAGTAGGTACAGCCTGGCCTGAGCTGATGCAGCCAAAGCTGAGTAATACAAAAGTAGCTAGAGCTGCGGTTACAGTGACAGAGCTGGTAACACTAATAAGAGGGGAAACAAAACCCTCACCCGGGGTTCAGCCACTTCCTCCTCTTTGCCCAGTCAGCTACAAGGGTCCTTGGAAGATGCTAGGCTAATGTAGGAAGTCCAAGATTAGTTAAAAAAGAGGACTCCATCATGCAGTGAGGTCAGTACCCATGGTGGGGTGGGAATCCGTGGTGATGCAGCTAACGGGGCCATCTATGCTGTTGATCAGTGACCCGTACCTGTGTCTGTTACCCACATTACTATGAGTGGCCGCAATGCATGCTTGTAAGTTAGTTTGCTTTCTTTTGCTAAAACACCAAGACCAACAACAACCCGGAAGAAGAAACACGTTATTTCACCTCATGGTTTATATCACAAAGGAGAGTCAGGACAAGAACTTGAGGCAGGACCAGAAGCAGAGGTCATAGAAGAACCCTGCTTGCTGGCTTTACTCCCCACGGCTTTCTCAGCTTGCTTTCTTACACTGTCCATGACTGACTGCCCGGCGGCAGCGCCACTATTGTGAAGGTTCCTCCCACACCAATCATTAATTTAAAAAATGCCCGACAGACGTGCCCACAGGCAAAATGATGGGGACATTTTCTCAACTTGGTTCCTTTCCCCCAGATAATTCTAGGTCGTATCAAGATGACAAAAATCCAACTAAGACAGTAGGCTATGTTGGAGTTGGATGGAATCCTTACTTTGATCTGACCTCAGCACACTATCTGAAGTGAGTAGACATCTGCTCATGTCCTCCCATGAAAAATTAACACAGCACAATGGGAATATCATTTTTGAGCAAAACAGACTATTTTGTGATATAGCACAGCATTGGGTCCTTGAGAATGATAATAGGCTTGAAAATAATTTCTTGGAAACTTTCAGCATTAATGGGCATTACTACCTTGACCTTAGTTCTGTTGCTCAACATTCTCTATGTAGAAGCATCTGTATATAATAAAGAAGAGGAATTATTTTTGAAATGGGTAGTAACATTTTTATTTTTAATAATTTTCAGGGGGAAAATAAAAGGAAATACAATAATCAGAAATAGGAAATGTTAGAAGTGGAAAGTAATTCACAGATCAGAGATTAAGAAACTCCTTTTCTTTTCTTTTTTTTTTTTCATGTCTGATGTGTACACAAATGTATGTGTGTGCATGGTTGTATGTGTCTGAATGCAGCTATGTGAGCCAAGGCATGAAGTGTGTAGATCAGAGAATGTAATAGGTGTTAGTGCTAATAGTCTACATCTTCTCGGAAAGGCTCTCTTTGTGTTGTTGGTGCTGGAGAAAATGTGTTGCTTTCCAATGACACTCACAATTCCTTGTCAGCTTAGCTGGCCTGTGAGCTTCTGGAATTCCGCTTTCTCCCCGCCCTCATCTTACCATGAGAGCACTGAGAGTACAGATATGCAGTGGCACATCCTGCTTTACAGGGATTCTGGTGATCAAACTAAGGTACTCGAGCTTAAAGATTGTGCAGGCTAGTTTGATGTCAACTGAGAAAATGCCCCCACAAGATTGGCCTTTGGGAAAGCCTGTGGAAAGCCTGTGGAAAGCCTGTGGGAAAGCCTGTGGAAAGCCTGTGGGAAAGCCTGTGGAAAGCCTGTGGAAAGCCTGTGGAAAGCCTGTGGGAAAGTCTGTGGGAAAGCCTGTGGAAAGCCTGTGGGAAAGCCTGTGGAAAGCCTGTGGGAAAGCCTGTGGAAAGCCTGTGAGAAAGCCTGTGGAAAGCCTGTGGAAAGCCTGTGGGAAAGCCTGTGGAAAGCCTGTGGAAAGCCTGTGGGAAAGCCTGTGGAAAGCCTGTGGGAAAGCCTGTGGAAAGCCTGTGGGAAAGCCTGTGGAA
>REGO01000054.1:6252024-6315332 GCA_010120015.1 Rhombomys opimus | reverse complement strand
AAAGCCTGTGGAAAGCCTGTGGAAAGCCTGTGGGAAAGCCTGTGGAAAGCCTGTGGAAAGCCTGTGGGAAAGCCTGTGGAAAGCCTGTGAGAAAGCCTGTGGAAAGCCTGTGGGAAAGCCTGTGGAAAGCCTGTGGGAAAGTCTGTGGGAAAGCCTGTGGAAAGCCTGTGGGAAAGCCTGTGGGAAAGCCTGTGGCGCATTTTGTTGTTTTATTTTTGATTGATGATTGATGTGGAAGGTGCCGCCCTGGCTCACAGTAGTCCCGGGTGCTGTACTGAAGCAGGCTGAAAGTCATGGAAAGTAAGCCTGTAAGAAGCATTTTTCCATGGTCTGTGCATCAGCTCATCATCTAGACTCCTGCTTTGAGTTCTTGCCCTGAATTTCCTAAATGATGACCTGTGAATGGTAGGATGTTTGGTCGTTGCGTTTTACAGAAATATAAACCCCAACAAAGACAAGCAGCGAGCTTTAACTATTGCGCTGTCTTATCAGCCACCAAAATTCTTTCAATAATTAGTAAGTATTTCAAATTGGCAACTATAGTGTCTAGCTGGTAGACACTCTAGCTGTGGTATAGCTCAGGGGCAGAGCATGTGCCTCAGCATGGTAAAAAGCCCAGAACTGCAAAGATAAAAAAAAAAAAAAAAAAAAAAAAGACTCACTCCAGGGAAATGACTGAACAGGACTCCAGTAAAATTTTATCTGTGGACACTGAAATTGAAATATCATACACTTTAATATGCAATAAAATAATGTTTTTGACTGTGACATTGAAATGTTTATTCAGAAAGAAGACCTTGGTTATAAGCTAAGCCAAATAGGTCAGTTGATTTTGACCTATGGGCTATAACCTCCTCCAAAGACTACAACTTTTTTATACTTACACACACACATATGCACACACACACACACACTGTACCATTTACCACACTAAAAGATAGTAAAGAAGACCAAATTATTGAAAAGGATATCAGAGACAATATTAATGGTTAAATTGAAATGTCTTAGTCAGAGATGTTGCATTATACTGTCACATTCACTATGTCTAAGCACCATTTCTGTTTGTGTGAGGACAGGATGGTCAACTCCTTTAAGGCAGCTGCTGTACTTTCATTGAATGATTTCGATATCTAAGAAGCATGAATAAAGAAAAGTTTTCTAACAAACCTAGGTTTCTTAAAAGCAAGAGTAATGGGCGGATTTTCTTCTTTCTGTGATGCTCAGCTGACAATGATGACAATGACAATGATGACAATGATGCTTAGCTCTGCAGTCTTGGTCCCCATGTCCCGCTGGCTGGGAAGAGCAAGGTGGGGCAGGGCAGCTCTGCTGGAGGGGAGCTACTTGTCTTTCCCTTACCGCCCTCCTGCAGTTCATTTTCTGCTTTCTGCACCTTGCTTTACTCGAACAGCAGATGACCCCTCCCGAAATGCTTCTCCAGAATCAGTGACATGTGATTTAGTGTTTTATATACTCTCCAGGATGGCTGTTGATTTGATGTCTGTCCCCAGACTTGCACACAGCTTGGATATACAAGGCCAAGTGGCTTGCCAAAGATGACTCATTTCATGAACGTAGTATCTGGAAGCAAAACTGCAGACTCTGGACTGCGGAAGAGAACACCGTGGAGGACAGAAGTGTCCTTCTGTGACTACTGATGCCAATTAGAGGAAGGCCCCTGAGTGGTTGCCTTACTCTTTCCCCAGCTGCCCTGGGGCTGGAGGGCCCCTCGGAATCCAGAATGAGCTTTAGGGCTCACATGCCTGTCTTCCTTTCTAACCCATTTTGGAGAAAGCACCTGATGCTAGAATTTGCAAATCAGTGTGCTGTGTTCTTAGGTATGCTCTAGTTCTTTTTGAATTGCTGAGGAGTAAAATCCTTTCCAGATATTAGTCTCTCAGATGCATTTAAATGTCGTTTCTAACTTCAGCTGGGACAATCACCCAGACTTAGGTGACTCTGTCATCAGAATGTTACTCATGTGGTTATGAGCAGGAACTGACTCGACTCTGCTTAGGCCAATGAGTGGATCCACTGAATAAAATACAGCTGTGTATTGACAGCTCAACCAAATGAGCTGAGCATGCTGAGCAAACAAACATACCCCAGTATTAAAGCAGCACTGAACATGGGATGTTTTCAATAACAGAGGGAAACAGAAGCTTTGCTTCTAAGCTAGTTGATCTCAGCCAAAAAGCAATAGGCCTCCTTCTCCCATACACTTCATTCCAGCTGCTACGGAATGGCCTTTCTTTCCTTGCTGCTGACCGTAAGCAGTGCCAGTTCATGGACAGCTCTGTATAGTCCTCCCCCATTCTTATCTGAAGCTACAGTGACTTTGTTGATGTAAATCTGGCCATGGACCCGCCAAGCTTTAACTCTGTCTTAGTTTGGGGTTTTATTGCCCCGGTAAAACCACAACCAAAATCAAGTTGAAAAAAAAAAAAAAAGGATTTGTTTGGTTTATACTTCCACAATGCAGTCCATCATTGAAAGAAGCCAGGACATGAACTCTAACAGGGCAGGACCCTGGAGGCAGGAGCTGATGCAGAGGTCGTGGAGGGCTGATGCTTACTGGCTTTCTTATAGACCCCAGGACCACCAGCATATGGAAAGCACCACCCATAATGGGCGATGCCCTCTCCCATCAATCACTAGTTAAGAAGATGTCCTACAGACTTACCTACAGCCCAATCTCATGGGGGCATTTTCTTAATTGAGGTTTTTTCCTGTCAGATGACTTTAGCTTGTGTCAAGCTGACATAAAATTATTTAGCACAGACTCTTCAAACTACTGTTGCACTTCCAACTATTATTGCAAAAATTCTCCATAAACTGTTTCTCTCTCCAGATGCATCTTCCTTTTATTTCTGCCTCATTTAGCAACGTTGAATTCAGTTATTTCAACATATCTTGTACTCTTCTTCCTCAGTATGCTGCTGTACAGGCCAGCAGTGGGCATCTGCTTTACTTTGTCTTGTCAATTCCCACTCATTTGTCATTTGCCAAATTTGTTGTTACTTTTTGGGGGAGAATTTTCTTGTTAATCTTGTTCATTTTTCATTACCCTTTAGTTCTCTTTCCCGCACCTGTGTGTTTGTGTAACTGTTTAATTAGTTGGTTTAAACAGATTGAAGATATTCTCTTGGCCAGACAACAGCTACAGACAGCCAAAAGCAACGTCTCTCCGTCTCTCTTGTTGACCAACTTCAGTAATTTCAATGACAAACACACCATACGTTCCCATAACACTTCTTTGGAATTGATTTATAACAAGTCCAAAGAATGAGAGAGCAGCACATGAGAATCTGACAAAATGGGTGCGTTCAGGACGTCTGACCTAGCTTGGCCCTTCTTATGACTTGAATGGGAACTATTTCCTCACACTCACGTGTCTGAATGTGTGGTGCTGTTTTAGAAGGTTGTAGAACCTTTAGGAGAAAGAGGCTTCCTAGAGAAAACAGTTAATCGGAAATGTGCCTCTCGTGCTTTCTGACTGTGGAAGCACTGTGACCAGTCACTTTTCACACCAGCCACAGGTCCCCTCCATGGTGGACTGCATCTCTCTGAGCTGTGAGGAGGTCGAGGAGGTCGAGTAACCTCTTAGGGCTATATCTTGACAAGTGTTTGTATACAGCAAAACTGATACCACGCTTCTGAAGCAATGTCAGAGCTTAGGAAGATCATGGGTTTTCTAGAGTGGAATTCTACTAATTGTGCTGGAAGTAAGGGCTGAGAATCTATCCAGCTCAAATTGTTTGGAAAATAAAAAGGATAAACATACAAAATTAGAGAAATACCTGTTGGGTTTGGGCTTTTTTATTTGATTCCAATCTAGTCAAAATTTGCAAATTTCATGTCCATAATTACAAGAAAGGCCAAATGCTGGGATGTAACTGGGGTAGTAACTATATTACATAAAAATTAAGTGCATGTACTAAACACATGCTGAGCTATGTCATAATTGATGCATATCAAAAAGTAGTTGCCACACCAGGAGACGATACCTAAAATGTGGCCCCTTCAGATCCAGTTGAAGAATCATGAAATGTATGCTGTTGATACGCTGTCCAGGAATGGATACGCAGCACTTCTGAGAGAATGTTCAGCAGCTGCAGTCTATTCCCCTCAGATTCAAGTCGCTGGTGTACAGGATGTCATGTTATCAACTTTATTTGTTTTGTTCTTGTCATTATGTATTTGTTTTTGTGGTACTAGGGGCCAAACCCAAGAGCAGGCGTTCTGTGCAAGTGATCTGCCTGTGACCTCTAGCCATAAAGAGGTGTGTGTGTGTGTGTGTGTGTATGTGTGTGTGTGTGTGTGTGTGTTTGCGCGTTCATGTATGTATTAGCCACACAGCACAAGTGTGATGACCAGAGGACCAATTCAGGGAGTTAGTTTTCACCTTCCACTTTACTAAGTCAGATCTCTCTCGTTTCTGCAGATGTGATGCAGGGACCACTTTAGCTGTGAGCCTCTGGGTGATTCTCCTGTCTCCACCTCCTGTCTTGCTGCAACAGTTCTTGGATTACAGATAAGTCTCATTTGATCCAGCTTCTTTACATGGGTTCTGGGGTCATTAAATGCTTATACCTACTGGGACATGTCCCTAAAACACAGGTGTGGTATTATTTTTAAGTATCTGTAGAATATTCCCTTAAATAAACCAACATTGTCAATAAAACAACTCAACAAACAAGAAAGAATTGAAGCATTTAAGCAAGCTTCTTAAGCCTGATGAAATCAAACTGGAATTCACCTAATAGAAAGGTCTTCAAGTACTTGAAATTAGATAACATTTTTTTCTTGTTTTTATTATTGTTATTATTAATTACACTTTATTCATTTTGTATCCCCCATAAGCCCCTCCCTCCTCCCCTCCCAACCCCACCCTTCCTCCCCTTTCTGCATGCATGCCCCTCCCCAAGTCCACTGATATGGGAGGTCTTCCAGCTGGAGAGGACGGGAACTCCACAAGGAGAGCAACAGAACAAGAAAATGTGAACACAGGGAACTTCCTAGAGAATCATACTCCATCCAAGGACTATTCATGGAGACAACCTAGAACCCCTGCACAGATGTAGCCCATGGCAGTTCAGTGTCCAAGTGGGTTCCATAGTAATGGGAAGATAACATTTTTTAAAAAAAACCCATGGAAAGAAAAACTCAATGAAAACACAAAACTACCTGTAACTAAATAAAAGTTAAAATACAATATGTTGGCAGTTCAGTTGTAGTTACCAGTAAAGTAGCACAAAGAAGGCAATTCCTAGCACTAAGCACCTGTGGTACAAATGGGTCAGGGTCATTTATAAACGCTATACAAGCGTGAGGTCCTGAGCTGACTCCCAGAGCTGACAGAAAAATGACAGGCCTGCGGGTCACATTCGCAATACCGGTGTCCAGGAGACAGAGGCAGGTAGTTCCTGTCACACACACACGAAAAGATAAGAGAATAAATCAATAGAGCTGAAAGTGTACTTTAAATAACATCATTTTTTTTTAAGTTTTAAAGTTTGATTTCAACAAGTTCTCTGTTTTAAATGATAGGAAACAAAGAAACCAAAATTGTTTTTTGTTTTTTTTTTTTTTATTTTGAGTGGAAGAAATAACATTTAGTAAGACTGAAGAAACTATTTTAAAAAATGAGAGTGAGGGAAAGAAGTATAGAAAAATAAAGAATGTAGGGCCATTTCTGTATCTCCTATGCTCATTATATGATTAAATGCATAATAATAAAAAAGACACAAACTTTACAGTCACAAATTAAGCAACTTAAATGAAATCAATCAATTCTTTGAAATTTTAAAGTTCCCAAACTAAATGAAAATAGAAACCAACCCAGTGATCCTATAACTATTCAGTAAATTCAGTTTGAAACTCAAAATTTTATAGCAAGTTATCGTCATTTTGAGGTGCCCTTCCTGAGGGATTCTGGCCTTAAGAATCCCCAACATTAGTCTCATACAAATGCTTTCCAGGGAAGAATAAACATCTCTCAAATCGCTGCATGGGAATCCAACCAAGCACAGACATTCTGCAAAACTACAGCTAGCATCTCTCATAACAAAGTAAGGCAAATATTAGCAAATTTAATCTGAACCTGTCCAAGAGGGATTATACATTACAAACAAGTAGGGTTTATCTCAGTTATTTTGACATTCTTAAACATGTCTCAATAAGAAAAATTAACTAATAGGTGCACTGCTTAGGAAGGAAAAAATAAGCTGTTTGGAGATGGCATGACATAGAAAATCAACAACAATAACAAATGCTTAGAAGTGAAAGAAAATTCCAGCAAAATGGAAAATGTAAGTCAATTATTTTCCTATATTCTACCAATGACTGTAGTTCAATTTTAAGAACATATTATTATATATTCTAGGAACAACAAAAATTGACAGTTACATTTAAATCTAACAAAATATGCATGACATAGACACGAACAAAACTGACTTTTAAAAGTTGATAGAAACAGCAAAGAGCTAAAACTGGAGAGCCTCCTCATAGTCACCGCGTACAGCGAGACTGGATACTGTCAGGTGCCGTTTCCTGTTGACCTGACCCCAGCCAAACCCTAGCACGTTACAGGGCAGAGACCGTGCTCATTAGAAAGTTAGAAGTGGAAGACACGGGGCATGAGGCAGTCAGCTCAGTACCGAAGGAAAAGTCCCGAGAATGGAGACTTAGCAACCATAGAGTTCCAAGGATCTAAACAGCAGTGTAGTACTGATGGCAAAATATATACGGGAACCAAACAGAGACCCCTCCAAACAGACTCAGTAATATATCAACTCATCTTGGACGAAGGAGCAAAACCAGCGGAGAAAAGACAGGCTTTTAGCCACCAATGCTGACCCTGGGCGTCCACAGAGATGGCCTTACCTCATTCACAAGTTTCACTCACGGTAAACCATGATCTTCAGTGCAGAAAGCAAAAGCGTGAAACTCCGCTACCTCACGGGTACTGACATAATACGACAACGAGTTTCCATTCCGGCACTGCGTAAGCTGGGCACAGGGGTGCACGCCGGGAACGTTCCGGCACTGCGTAAGCTGGGCACAGGGGTGCACGCCGGGAACATCCACACTCGGGCAGTGGAGGCGGGAGGAGCAGAGCTGAAGGTCTTCATCTGCTGCACATACGGGCCGGGCTAGGCTGCGTAGAGTCCGTTAGAAAACAAACAAACAAAGTAAAACAGAACAAAAACTACTTGTTAGAAAACAACATGGGTGAGATCTAAGTGACCTTAGATATAATGCTCACAGATAAAGAACATCTAAATAAAATAAAAATAAAGAAAACAAAAACAATAAAACAATAAATTGGACTTCGAATCCATTTGGAGACCCCTTTCTGGTTCAGAGAACTGTTTTGTTACTACTTCTCAATTATACCTTGTTTTCTTGCTCTTCAAAGTATAAAATAAAGATATACAGTAAGACTTTGTCTTAAAAATAAATAAATGAATATTTAAAATAATTACAATTTTAATCACTGCCAAAGATATTGTACATGAGGATAAAAGCTATTAAATTAAAAAAACTTCAAGAATGTCTGAGGTTCGTCATTTATCCTTTGCAGGGTCTCAGCGGGCCTGCTCTCTGGCCCATTGGGCCTAGGCCTTGCCGGACCTGAGTCTCAGCTGCAAGCCAACCAGGCACGCACCTTGGCCTACACCACACCTGAGCTTCCATTGCCACTGGCAATCTCGTGCTAAAAGAGCCAGACTGTAACACTCTGTGGAAAACATTTTCCACACCCCGGCTTATCACACTCAGGCCTCACCCTAAGGCGCTCTAGCTGCCCCTTAGAGAAATGGGATCCCTTTCCCTGTCCGGAAGCTGAGAGCCAGGACCCCAGCCAGAATCCAGGCCCCCATTGAACTGAGAACGACGCATGCACGCAGAAAACTAGCTAAACAAGATGGTCTCTGTATTAGCAAGTTGTAGATGAGTGATTACTACAAAAATCAAATGGTATTATCAACAAATTTTAGATTTGATGTATGCAGTGCTTTTAAATGCAGCGTAAATAGACTTTGAAGCATTTGCAGCCTGCTTGCTTTCCACAGCCCATGAAACTGCATCTCATCTACTACCCCTGGATAAGACCAGCCCTGCGCTATGAAGATCACGGGCCACTGCTCCTTGCAGAGCTCTGTGACTAAGAGACTCCTGTCTGATCTACAGGGTAATTTCACTAAGAGACACAGGCTACGGCCATTCCGTTCTTCCCTAGAGGTCTTCCTCCATTTTTCTGGCTATACCTGCCCGAGTTTCTGCACGTGTGGCATCAGCTTGCTGCAAAGGACTTACCCATGCCCAATAAAGCCTCTAAGGCCACCTGCCTGTGCCCACATCTTTTTTCTTGGGCAGCCCCCAGATCGATCTCTCTCTGCCCACCTCCACGATCTCCTGCAGCCCAGGCTGGCCTCAAACTGAAAATGAGGCTAAAGATGACTTTGAACTTCGAATCTTCATGCCTTCATCCCCTGAGTGCTAGGATCACAGGTGCACACCACCCTCTCCAGCTTGAACAGTGCTGGAGAGGGAACCCGGGGCTTCACCGACATAAGAGGCGCACTCTGCCAACCGAGCCACAGTCTTGGCTCAGCCCCTAGACTCCTTTAGCCCCCTTGAGTGTGGTCTGAAAAAGAAAGAGTCAGCAGGAATCTGCTTTGGGTCTTGACTGTGGAGGTGGTAAGGCTTATAAAAGTATTAAAATTATGTGGAACTGAGTAAGCCCAAGACTGAGCATGGCAAGAACTGAACAGCTCAGATCAGGATATGGTGCTGGGGCTGGATAGAGTGGCTGGCATTTGTGATAATACACATTTCACAGTGTGATTTAGCAAGCTACGCAGAGGATGAACAAGTTATCTATTTTTTTACAAGTACTGGTAAATGCACAATTCCATCAAAATATGAATTTCATCTTTTTTATTTTATTTTATTTTCATTAATTACAGTTTATTCACTTTGTATCTCCCCTGTACCTCCCTCCCAACTCCCCTCCCAATCCCATCTTCCCTCTTCCCTACCCGTGTCCCTCTCCCAGTCCGATGAAAAGGGAGGTCCTCCTCCCCTTCCCTCTGATCCTAGTCTATCAGGTCTCATCAGGAGTGGCTGCATTGTCTTCCTCTGTGGCCTGGTAAGGCTGCTCCCCTCTCAGGGGGAGGTGATCAAAGAACAGGCCAATCAGTTCATGTCAGAGATAGTCCCTGTCCCCATTACTATGGAAGCCACTTTGGACACTGAGCTGCCATGGGCTACCTCTGTGCAGGTGTTCCAGGCCATCTCCATGAATGGTTCTTGGCTGGAGTATCAGTTTCAGAAAAGAACCCTGTGCCCAGACTTTTAGCATCTGTCGCTGTCCTTGTGGAGCTCCTGTCCTCTCCAGGTGTTACTATCTCCCACTTCTTTCATAAGATTCCCTGTACTCTGCCCAAAGTTTGGCTATGAGTTTCAGCATCTGCTTTGATACACTGCTGCATAGAGTCTTTCAGAGTCCCTCTGTGGTAGGCTCCTGTCCTGTTCCCTGTTTTCTCCCTCCTCCAATGTCCATCCTCTTTGCCTTTCTGATGGGAATTGAGCATCTTAGCCAGAGTTCTCCTTCCTGATTAGCTTCCTTAGGTGTACAGATTATAGTATGTTTATCCTATATTATAAGTCTAGTATCCACTTACGAGTGAGTACATACCCCGTGTATCTTTCTGCTTCTGGGAGAATTTCATCTTTAAACATTGCTATGAGGAAACTCTGGAATACTCTGCATAGTTTGTGTTAGCTTAACTTTGAGAAGCATTTGTTGGGAATCCTACGGGCTTTTAGGACTTTGGGTTATCTAAATATCCAAGGCAGTATTGGGATGCTTAGGCAACACATTAGAAAGAGGGGGGAAGTATAGATATGATCCATGATCTCTGGCCTCTAGTCCAGAGGCAGCAGGAGACAGCTCCCCCTGAGCAGGTGAAAGCTGCCAAAAGAAAGCTCCTTTCTCTGGAGGACTCCAACGTTCAAGAATTTTCCTTTTCTCCTTCTTTTCATTTTTCTTTCTTTTCTTGTCCACTACTGTGTTCATCATCTCTTCCTCCTTTACACCTCCTCTAGAGTTTTCCAAAATTAGATGAAAATTCCCTACCATTTTCAAAGCAGTCCTCCATCCCATCTCTTTAGCAGTCTTGGCCTAGATTTGTGTGTAATTTTTTACATCACGGGCTCTGGGACAGTCATTTCTGTGATCTTCACTCCCTCAACATCACACCTGCCTCCCTAGAAGGTTCAAACCACCACATTCATAAAGTCAGAAATCCCATCAGGCTTTCTGAGCTGACCCCTTAAGAGATGGCCCATCATCATCTCTTAGCAGAGAGAGTGAACCATACATACCAACACAGAAAGATGTGTAAGTTAGCTTAGGTGTCTGCAGGGAGACAAATGTGGAAGTCTTGATTACAGATTGATGACATTCATAGAAATGTGTAAAATCAGTGATTACAGCAAAGGTGCATCTCAGTGGGAGGGTTAAAGACTATGGCTACTTAACATTCAAACTAGAAATTTAAGGACCACAGTCTAAGGCAAAGCAGAGAATGAACAGTAAATAAGAAAGAAAGCAGTATTGGTGGTCTAGCAGAAAATGCAGGAACCAGTGTCCACCTGGAATGAGGACTAGAATAAGACAGACAAAGTCCTAAGGACACAGGCAGGAGGCCTTACAGCCAATGCTGACTTATACCCACATGCCTGGAGGGAAATGGGGCTGGCGAGGGGTGAAGGAGAGAGTGCCCAATTTGCACCTAGGGACCTCTTCTCCAGGGAGACTGGGGGACTGACTAACAGTGCTCAAAGCAGGAAGCAATCTAGTAGTGAAATCCTTGCCTCTTCAGTCTGTACTGAGTGTCCTGGCTTTTCTGATTGAGTGCCAGCTGTGGGTCAGACCTTAGAATAAGCTGTGGCGTTCAGGAAGGTGACAAAGCCCGTGTGCCTACAGAATAAGATGCTACTGCTGAACAGACTAAATGTGAGCTTGTAGTTCAAAGAAAAGAGTTTGTGCTTTATTTCATTTGTGGTATGAATTTACTGGCAGGGTTTAGGCAAGGGAAAGTCAGGATCTAGTTCATATTATAAAACATTCACACTAGGGCCAGGAACGGTGGCTTCTGACTGTAACCCCAGTGTCCAGACTAAGCCTGGAGGATGGTCAAGTCCGTGCCAGCTTGAGTTACATAAGGAGAGGAGTGGAGAGAGAGAGAGAGAGGAGGAGGAGGAGGAAGAAGAAGAAGACCACTATTATTGTTGTAGTAGAAACACAATAGAGAACAAACATGTCACAGTAAACATATGAAAGACATTCTACTTAATGTCACTAGAGAAATGCAAATTAAAATATTGGAGAGGGCTCAGTTGGTAGAGGCTTGCCTAGCACACTAGAAACCCTGGTTTTATCCCCAGGACTACAGAGAGGCAGTGGCCCATAATCCTAGCGCACAGGGGATACAGTCAGGAGGCTCTGAGGTTGAAGGTTATTCTTTGCTACAGACTTCTTAACATAGTTACATCTTGGAACACTGACGGCAACTGAACAGGTAGAGCAGCCGAGTAGGAAGAGGGTGGCTCTTTACAGAGACAAGGCACCCTCTCACTGTCCAGCCCATGAACACTGCTGTGTTACGTGGCTGGGATGCACAGGGACACTTCATTAAGACCAAGCTGATGTTCTCCCAGCCAGCAGCTATCAATTTCAGATAGCTTCTCCATCGGGGTGGGATTCAGTCCCTCTGTCAGGCCTGGGACCACACACGGCTTGAGCATGTTCAGCTCTCGTGTGGCGTCAGTTTCCGTGAGTCACACATGCATGGTCTTGTGGGCAAACACTGCTCCTTTAGTGTCATCTGCCGCCTTTGGCTCTTACAAGCTTTCCGCCTCGTCTTCCACAGAGACCCCAAACCCTGAGACACCCCACTTGGAACTGAGTGTTCCCGAATATCTCACTCTCGGCATGTTGTATAGTTGTGGGTCTCTGTGTTACGTCCCCTGTGCTGGGGAGCCAGACACAACCCCACAGGCCTATCTCCAGGGCCTACTGGCCAGCTACTGTTGCACACTTGATAATTCTCAGCCAAGTGAGAGACTTTCTTTGTCTGAAAAGAGCAAGCTGTGTGTATTCTGAGGAGTAACTGCCAAGGTTTACCTCAGGCCTTCCCATACGCCTACACATATGTGTAGGCACCTTCACATACACATACATGCAAGCACATGCATGAGTATGCACACACACACACACACACACACACACACACACACACACACACGGTGTCAAGACAATAAAAGCCAGAGCAACCTTAAGTTTATAAGTAAAAGAATCTAAGCTAAAAAGGCCCTATGTTTTAGTTACAGTTTTCATTGCTGTGAAGAGACACCATGACCAATACAACTCTTAAAAAGGAAACTTTAACTGGGGCTGGCTTACAGTTTCAGAGGGTTAATACGTTATCATCATGGTGGGAAGCATGGCAGCATCAAGGCAGACATGGTGTTGGAGAAGCCAAGAATTCTACATCTCCACCCAAGGGCAGCCAGGAAGACACTGGCTTCCCCAGGCAGGCAAGAGGAAGCTCTCAAACCCCATGGGGCAGAGCATGAGCACAGAAGACCCCAAAGCCCACCCCCACAGTGACACACTTCTTCAACAAGGCCACTCCCAGCAGGCCAAGCATCCAAACACATTAGTCTATGGGAGTCAAACCTACTCAAACCAGCACACCATGGCTCCTTATGACCTCTCAGGAGAGGTAGCACAGGATGACCTCACCATCCTGAGGGCAAGCCATCCTGAGTCACTTTATTCAGTGATAGTGAGATGCAACGTTGAGACTGAAATACAGAGGTTCTAGAGCCATAACCTGCAAAATATCTCTTATTGTCTGACCTCATACAATACAGGCACCAAAGATGAACCCAAAGGCAACCTGTAGGCAAGATAATAATATGGTTTCAGGTGTTGTTACCAATACAGCACTCCTGTTGGGGATGTCGACAATGGGGAATCACACACATGGAAGATGGTATGTCTCTACACCTTCTTCATAATTTTGCTACAAACCTAAAATTTTCTCAGAAATAATATTTTTAAATGTACAGTTTTGCGGCTTTTGGTGGGAGAACGTAGAAATATCTAGAAAGAAGGCTGATTTGTTTACATATTCTGTTCTCAGCACTCACATAGAGGTTCTCAACTGCTGGTAACTCCAGTTCTAAGGGATCCTATGCACTCTTCTGGCCTCTGAAGCCTCTTAGATATACATGGTACAAACAAACTCATGTAGGCAAACCCATTACACATTTGCTGAATAAGTAAAACATTAAAAAATAAGAAAAGAAATAGCTGGGACCTTGTTGGTAGTTTTCAAATGGAAGTTGGGTGTGTACCATGTGATAAAGAAGATGG
The DNA here is from genome assembly GCA_010120015.1 of Rhombomys opimus. Taxonomy (NCBI): domain Eukaryota; kingdom Metazoa; phylum Chordata; class Mammalia; order Rodentia; family Muridae; genus Rhombomys; species Rhombomys opimus. The sequence goes on along the minus strand of REGO01000054.1, from coordinate 6,301,879 downwards.
AGAAAAATGTAGAAATTAGAAATTAATTGGGATAAGGCTACAGGTCTGTGATAAAGTGCTTGCTTGCTTAGCGTATACAGGCCCAGGCTTTAGTACCAGAATCAAACAAATAAAAGAAAGACATAGAGAGAGGGAGGAGAGAGAGAGAGAGATGGGGCAAGAAGGGAGGGAGGGAGAGAGGGAGGGAAGAAGGGAGGGTTAGGAAAAAGGGGCAGGGTTGGCTGTATTTAACTTTTAAGAGAGACTGTAGGCGGTAGGTGTGAATTGTATGTTTTCATGTGCCTTGAGACTCACCATGGATGTATGAGGAACATACAGAGCCCAAAGCCAGAAAGGTCAAAAGCAGCACACATCCATGAGCTCCATGTAGCAAGCCCCTGCATGCCTAAGCCAGTTCCCCTCACAAGGAACAAGCCGGGTCTCAGCCTCTTTGGATACTGGAAAGTTGTTCTTCGAAGCACCTGGCTTATTACCATCCCGGGAGAAGGAACTCCAAAGCAGATGCTTTGGGGCCCTGCTTTTGTGAACAGGCCTCTCTATGCCCCATCCCTTGTTCACAGGATATACTGGCTAGATTGGAATCCATCGCTTTTTCACTTGATTACCAGGAGACTTGACATGTAACTTAATGAGCTGGCTGGGGTTCACTCCCTCACCTGGGAAATGTAACAAATTCAAAAACATTAGTGTCTCTGCTTTCAGGAGCAAGGGACAGATGTGAGACACATAAGCATGTAAAGAATTGCAGGACACTTAGGTAAGTGCTTAAGAAATCATTATTCCTTTGCAGGGGCATAAACGTCAATCACAGACACCCTAACTTCTGATGGTGAGTTCTCCTGCTTGTTCACTCTTCTGACCGGCTTCAGCAGCCCTCTGCCTGTCTGGACCCCACCTGGCCAGCTCCGTGGAGCTTCCATTCCCCCAGGTAACTTCTCTTCTGCATCTTTCGTCCCCTTACCTCACATTTGTACTGAACATAAACAAGAACGTTCAGTCTGCATCACTTCCTTCAGTCTCACAGCATCTTTATCTCTGCTTCATATGTAAGCAATTAAAAAACTGAACATATACTTTAATTTTTATGCACTTACTTATTTTCCTGTATATTTATTTCAACCATATAGCATTTCCTTCGTTTTGGTATTATTTCTTGGATCTATTTAAATATGCATACCTCTTTCTTGACGTTATATTGCACTTGCCACACAAAATTAGATGACCACTGTTTCTTATTTTTATTTATGTCCATGGGAAGAGTTTTCCTGGCACATGTTTTATGTTTTCAAAGCCTTTGTGGCATTGTATTTGCTCGGCAGCCCTTCTCTGCAACAGTTTTCGACTCCAGTGGGCTTGAGTCCTTCTCTACTGCGTGATTGTCCTAGCGACCAATAAGCTCTCTTGCCTTTGCTTTGGTTTTGGCCTTTCATTCTTTCCCTGGGCCTTCTGTGAGACACTTTGAGAATTCCATTTGTTTTTCTGAGAGCTCATCTATGATTTAATGAGTTTTAGATATTTATACTTTGTCGGGGTTCCAGGTACTCTAGCCAGATGCATGTGGGTGATCTTGCCCTGACTCAGGGTCAACCTTTGTGATGGTTTGCTCTTTTGTTGCTGTTATAAAACACTCTGAACAAAATCAGCTCTGGAAAAAGGGTTTATTTGCCTTACATGCCCAGACCATCATTTAATGACATTGGGGCAGGAGCTCAGGCAGGGACTGGAAGCAGATACTGCCAGGGAACGCTGACTACTGCTGTCTTGCTTATGCCAGGCCCAACTGCCTAGGGATCACACCTCCCACAGTGAGCTGGGTCCTTCCATACCAATCATCAATCAAGACGTTCTCTCACAGACATGGCCACGGGCCAATGTGACTGAAGCAAATTCTATAGTTAAAGTTTCATTTTCCCAGGTGACTGGAGATTGAATCAAGATAACAGTCAAAGTAACTAGGATTTGCTCGGGTCAGAAACTTCTCCTAAATGACCCTTAGATAAGCAGGATCTACTGTCCTACCTAGAACAGCTGACCCAGGATCTGCACTAGAGCAACAGGCCACGTAACTGAAGCGTTGCCCGAAGTAGGCACTGTAAACATGAAAGAACAGCCTTCTGTGATGGCTTAGTCTGATCATGGCTGGATCCTGGGGCACATGCTGCAGTGTGTACAACAAGAAGCTGTGTTTGTGTGTGCTTGTGTGTCCTGGCTAGGATTTTGTCAGTTTGATTCAAGTTAGGATCATTTGGGAAGAAAGACCTTCAATTGAGAAAGCACCTCATTATGACTGGCCTGTAGTGAATTTTCTAACTAATGATTGGTGTGAGGGGCCCCAGCCTACTGTGGGCGGTCCAGCTCTGAGCAGATGTTTCTGGAGGTATAAGAAGCAGGATAAAGGAGCGATGGGTAGGAGCCGGCACACTGCACTCCCCCGTGCCTCTGCTTCAGCTCTTGCCTCCAGGTTTCTGCCCTCAGTTCTCGTCGTAGCTTCTCTCATTGATGGTTGCTGACCTGAAAGTTGTAAGAGAAATTGACCCTTTCCTTCCAAAGTTGCTTTTGATAATGGTGGGTTTTTTGTTTTGTTTTTTCCACATCAATAGAAGTCCTAGCTAAGACACCACAATAAGACACCCCAGAATTCTGGGTGGACTCTGGGCCTGTGGACTCTGCCCTTCAGACACAGTATAGATCTCCTCCTTTGGAAAAAAACTGTCCCTGCTGTGGAAGTCACGTGCCACGTAGTAGAGCGTCCGTACGACGGTGCGATATAAATCCCTCTTCCCCGGGGGCCACAGGACAGAAACCATCTTTCCTCCAGCACGCTGTAGTCATGTGATAGTCATGTGCTCAGTTCTTACATGAATGACTAAAACAACAGCCCAGTTAGCTAGAAAATCCAGGATAGGAAAAATTAAGTATGGAATTTAGCTGATACTTGCAGATGATTGTATAACCCCTTTGTATTCCATTCTACCCTACTAAAAATAATACTCTACATAGTATTTATTAATAAACGGCTACTGGAAACAATTTGAGTGCTATCTTGTAGATAAGAATCTTTGAAAGGATTGGAAGGGTGCGCCGTGGAGAGTAACAGCTTCCGACAACAGCTTGGTGTGGGCTGCCGGGCACTGTGAAGGGAGGGGGTGGAAAGGCCACCAAACAGCTCAAGAACATCCTAGCTTTGTCTGCCTGTGCCTACGGCATCCCGTCTAGAACAGGTGCCTCCAGGTTCTTGGTGTCTTTTTCAAAGAACTGAAGAAGTGCACACAGATTCGCAAGGAAGAGTGCAAAGCAGGGTCAGATCAAAGCAGCGGTGGCTCGGTGAGTTAGAGTGCTTGAGGGGTGTGGTTGTGGCTTGGGGTCCTTTTTTTTATAGGATATAGAAGGAAGATGTTCTTTGCTAGAGATGGAGTATAGATGTTCTTTCTTTGAGATAGACAGGCTTGGTCATGTGTGCCTTGGTTCACCGACTATGTCCTTTCTGGGATGTAACTGAGTTTAATTATGCATAAGCATAAAGTGATACATGGATAATTTTCTCTATAAGTTCACCTACAAAACACAATTTACCAGCCAGGCTCAGTTGGGCCCTCTCCTTCCCATTCCCTTTTTGAAACATATTTTATAGGACTGGGTCTTGCCAGTGGTTGCGCCATTGTTTGAAGGGGGTATATGTGGATGCAGCTCTGTACAGGTGAGGGTTTGGAGGCCACGAACATTCCAGGAAAGAGGTTTGGTACAGCACCAGCTCAGCAGTCCCGAGCAGCTAAGCCTCTCCACATTTCCACGAAAACTTCCTGTGCGTGAAACACGGGCTCCAGCTATCTTCCCCAGTACTGCATTCTCTGAAACAAAGAGCCTCTCTCCCTCCTTCTGTTTCCTTTCCTCCCTCCATCCTCTTCCTTCCTTTCTCCTTACATTCTCTCTTTTCTCCTTCTCCATCTCCTTCCCTTCCATTTGCTTTCTCTCCCTCCTAGTTCCCCCTTCTTCTCCCCCTTGCTCCCTCCCTCCCTTCATTCTGTCCCTCCTGTTTTTCTCCACTTTCCTCCTTCCTTTTTTCCATTTCTCTTCTCCTCTCTCCATCTACCCATTTCTCCTTTCTTTCTCTCCTTTTTCTTCCATCTATTTTCTCTCTCTTCTTCTCCCCATTTCTTCCTTTCTGTCTCACTTTAATATACTCAAAATTCCCCCAACACCTTTTTTCCAAAATTGTACTCTAATCTGTTTCTACTTTGAATGTGCTACTCATTTTTATCTTAACTTTCACTGTAAGTGAACTTAGACATTGCTGACCATGAGCCTGCCATCTGCAGAGTACCCCATTATGTTTTAATGATGGCTTTGCCATGAGGTAATATCCTTGTTTCCCTCCTCGGGGAAGACACATTCTGTAAGAGTCTGGGAGCCTGGCTCTCAGGGTGCTTTGCTTCCTCCTCTTGCCCTCATCCTTTCTCCATATTTTCAGGCATCTGCTGAGTGTTCTGACTCCAAGTGCCAAGGTAAATAAATAATGCTTCGGAAAATTTGACACCCCAGCTGAATAACCACAGTCACAAATGAGAGAAATGCTAGCTATTTCCCAGACACAGAGACGAGAGTTTTCTTCCCTTTCTTTAATTTCCGTAGGTCTTTGGCAGTTCAGTCTGGAAAAGAAAAAGTTCTTTACCCAGAAGACATTCAGTAATTTTAAACTCTCCTTTCAGAAGGTCTCCAGTGGGAGAAGGGAGGAGGGTAGGGGACAGGGAGGGCTCCCACTCCAGCTGTTAACAGCAGTCTTGGCTTGCAGGCAGCCTGTGATCCAAGTGCAGATCGCTGAAAGGCTTGAGCACCAGTTTCTAGGAAGCAGTTCTGCAGCCTCACAAGTTCACACTGCCCAGACTCTAGAGCAGTTCTCATTCTTGTTTCTCTAGCAAGGCGCCCCAAGAAAAAAGTGGAATGTATGCAATCTGACACATGGTGGGCAACGGCTAGGCTTTGTCCCTCTACTTTGCTTTCTCTCCCTCTTGCAGGCAGCCCCTAGCTCCTAAAGCAGGAACCCACTGGAAAACCTTGCATTTAAGTAAGTTTATTTTTCACTTTTCTTCCACTATGCTGTCAAGAGCCAGGCAGCCTTTGCAGGAGGTGCCCAAGGGGTTGCTGATCTTGCTTATTCTTTTCTAGAAATGAGAGCCAATGTCAGGCCACCCCTGCCAAAACCTGAATCGTTAGCACATTGTATTCTCTAATGCTCAGGTTAACGTATAAAAAAATATTTAAAAAAAACACACATAACTAGAGTGTTTGTGCAGTAAGTCCTTGAGTTTAGTTGTCTGCTTCTTTTGGCAGCTGCTTCCCGCCTCACATCTGTGGTAGCCAACACTGCTAACGGGAGTCTCCTGGGTGCAGCTACGATCCAGAGGAAGAGCTGCTTTGACAGAGAGCCAGGAGACCTTGGCGTCGTCCAAGGGAAATGCATTTTTTTTTTCAGGTAACTGCAGCCAGCGCAGATGGAAAGTGCATCCCTTCCCTCAAGGGTCTGACAGAACAGCGCACATCCAGGGGCTGCGCCTTTTCCCAGCCCAACCCAAACAGCCTCACTTGTTCACACAGTCAGAAGATTAAGGGCAGAATATCTTTTTCATGCAATCCCTGTAGTATCTCTGGCAAGAGAGAGAACACTCAGCGCTGGTACCAGGAACTAACAGAAGCAAAGACATGAAAAGCCGTGTGGAGGACTTTGCCTAGTCCCAGAGGCTGTTGGCGTTAGAGTCTCTGGGATGACAAGGACCATGGTCCAGGATACAGGCCTGACAAACATTTATTCTTTGCTGCACAGCACATGTTTGCTTTGTGTGTTTGCCTCGTAAGGCTTCACTCAAGGCAATTATCCCATGTAAAAGCACAATAACATTGTGCTCTGTCTCTGTCTCTCTCTCTCTGCTTCAGTAGCTCATCGACCAAAGGCCTCCACCTCCAGATTGCGGGGTTCTGGGTGTGTTCTAGAGAGTAAATTTGGGGATTTGTGGACTCTACCAACCGAGCTGTGCCCCTAGGCCCAAACAGGAATGTATCTAAGTGTAGGCACACCTAGTGATGAAATCTTGTTAAATAACTTTGTCTTTAACCAAAGAAGTCACAAAATACTCATTTAAATAAGCCAATACCAAAACCGAGTCAGCTCCACTTGATCATTTGAGCTTGGCCCTGGAAACAGAAGTCAGCCTTCTCATTTTCAAGGAAATGACCATTTTCAATAGATAAATCTAGACAATACATCTTTTAAAAATTGTCCTTATATCAATGAACCGTCTTCTCTTGCTCTTTATGAGCACTGTGGACTGTATGAATGAGATGACATGTGTTGGAAGCCTGGGTTGTTAGGAAAGGATTGGGTCTGTGGTTCTTTGACCCCACATGTATCCACACAGAAACTGGAGTCTGTGTCACAGATATAGTTTATATCCAGGAAGAGAAGGCAGTGATGTGTAATTTTTCAACTCCAGTTACTACTCTTACCAAATACAGAATTCATTTTCTCCCCTCTGCCATTGTCCTGCCAAGTGGCTGTTAATCAGACTTCAGTTTGACAGTTTTAAAACTCTGTCTCATTTCTTTCCTACCGCGAGCTCAGGTAGCTAATGAGCAGAAAAATGACCAGAGGAAAGAATAAAGGCTAAATAGGGGGTGGATGACAGACTGTGACAGACAGCCGAAGACATGGAGACACTGGACTGCCCAGGGAGCATCACCAAGAGGAAGCTTGATTATTTATTTCAAAGGGTTTCATTGCTGGACCTTTCCTGACCAGGAAGGGGACAGTCACGTTGACCATTTTACCAAATTAATATCAGAGAATTAAAAATCAGAAGAGAGGAAAAGAGAAGAGAGGAAGGAGGGAAGGGATAAAGAATGGTGAGAGGGAAGGAGGGAAGAGAGGAGGAAGGGGGAACAGTGGGGAAGGAAGGAGAAAAGGAATGAGGGAGGGAGGGATGGAGAGAGGCAGGGAGAGGGACACCTAAAGTGGTTTCTGGAAGCTTTCCGAATAGACAATGGACGGTGAGGAATGGAATGTCTGTAAGCCCTGAGTGCATGCAGGCAGGGTATCCTGAGGTGAGCTTCATCTGTGGCCTTTCGTGCTGGCCTCACTTAATATCCCCCATGGTTTCTTTCTGTCTCTCCTCTGTTATGATACGTCCTAAGGCCTGTGGAATCAGCTGTGTACTATTGGGAGGCAATAGGACCTCAAAGAAACCAGACCTAAAAGATTGTAGGTCATTGAACGTACCCTCAAGAGGAATTGTGGGAGCTTGCTCTTGCCTCTTCTCCTTCTTTGCTTTTTGCCGTGGGATGAATGACTCTACCTTACCACAGTTTCTTTCCATGCCTCTCTTGCCACAGGACACTGCCTCTACTGTGAGCCAAAATAAACCTTTTCTTTCCGTGAATCGTCTCAGACACAGTTGCAGTCATGGAACGCTGGCAGCACAGCATGTCTGCACGACTCGAGCCCTTTCAGGTGGTGAAGGGCTCACATCACGGTTCTGAGTGATGAATTCACCACAGTGATGAGCATCTGTGCTTCACACTCTTGTCACTTGGTGACTTGTCTTCTGCAGCTGTGCAGATGTGACATTCAGAAATCATCCTTGGCACATGTGCCAGTTAACATCACCTACGAGAGATTTTTAAAAGGAAGCTCAGATTTTAGGATGCTGGCCCTAAAATGACCCACAGATGTACTTTTCTTCAGATCCCCATATCCCATGGTTACTAGCTCCAGCCCAAACCCACGGGTGTGTGTACACAGAGGCACACATATGTACATGAGCGCCAAATGTAAACCTCTCACCCACCACCTAGCAATGTACAGTCCTTAGTGGTCTTCTAAGCAATCCTAAGAAAACCTTGTTCTTGTTCTTATACCAAATACCTGACAAAAGGCAACTTTGGAGGAATGACTTACTGTATCTGGCAGTTCAAGAAGACATGCAGTCCGTCCGAGTGAAGAAGACACATGGCAGAACAACAGTTTGTGTGAAGTCAAGGAGAGGTGTATGCACTACTACAGCCCATGGAGTGGCTCCGCCCACGTGGGGTGGAGGAAGCCCTGAGCGCATGCGCAAGGAGTGCGTGGAGTTCTCAGTGAACGTGGATTTCTGCAAGGAAGCCAAGGCCTCAAACCACCGCAACTGCCACTGTCAGAGGGAAGGTGTTAACTGTGAGTACAGCAGCGAGCCACCAGTCTCCTCCTCCCACATGTTAAACCTGAGACAGCCACCAGAGAGGCCACCACTGGAAGGAACTACCCTGTCTCCTTGTGCTGGCTGAATGTACTAAACGCACTGGATTGTCAGTTGCTGTCCGGTGGGTTCCACTCCAGCAGTCAGTACAACCCACCCCATCCCAGCTTTCCTGTGTGTCTATCCTTCATTCCCATCACCCCAGTCAGGTTTCCAGGACCAAGGCAAACAGAACATGGCACCCCCATACTCAGAGTGGGTCTTCCCTGCTCAGTTAAAGCTTTTGGAAACACTAGTGTGAGTTTCCATTGTAATTCAAATCTAATCAAGCCGACAGTCTAATCAAGATGGACCATTTCAGACGGTCACTGAAGGAGCTGTGAGAAGCGTGTGGTGTGATACGCCACCCCATTTGCCCTTACTCTGCTGGTCACAGAAAGGGCCCCCTCACCACCTGCCACAGAAAGTCATTTAAGGAGGCATGACTGCTGGATTACCTCCCAAAGGCCACCTGAAGGTGTACACTCGTGACGATGTTGAGTTACATCACAGCTTACCAACTTCACACCTTTATGAGACTCATCTGTGCATTTCCACAGGCTGAACTTAGTGTGTGAGAACACGTGTAAACAGTGAGGATGTTAGACCTCATCGGAAGAAGATGCGGGGAAGCAGCACCTTTCTTTTGTACATAACCCTCTTCCCAGGACCAAGAACAAAATACAGAAGCAAGCCCAAGGAATGCGAATAGTGCCTGAGCCAAGGATGGGTGCCGTGCGGGTGGGCACGTGTGTGTATAAGTGTGTGGAGGGGGACAGCTCCCATACAGTATGCCTTCTTCTGTTGCTCTGTGACTTAATTTTTGAGACAGGGTCTTTCATTGAACTTGAATTCACAATTTCATTTCCTGGCTAGGCAACGATCCTGGGGTGGGCAGTGACCCTCTTTCTACCCACCCCAATGTTTGGATTGCAAGCATTTAGCCACCACGCCAGCTTTTCATGTGTGTTCTGAGAGTCCAAACTTAATCCTAATGCTTGGACAGTAAGTGCTTTACTTTACAGTCAACTCCCCGCCCAGGAAGGGTGATAATTTTTATAACACTTTTCAGTTTCAGGAGTTTGTTGACTGCACTCTACTTAGCATATTTTGCAAAGAGCTTTTACTTTAATGAATGATAGTGATAAAATTCATAAGCAGATGTTATAGGATTGACCACAGGGAGGCTAACATACTGCACTGCCCTCCATTTACTCATCATCAGCTAAAGATTGTACCTCAGATATGAAATTGATCGTGAACAATGGGAGGACGTCTGTGTGAGCTTAGGGCCACAGTGTGTTTGGAGTAATGCTAAGTGAACCAAACGACAAGACTAGAAAGGACCATGTTCTCCCAAAGCCAATGCCTCATTTTCCATGTGGAAAAAGCAAAGAAATGTGGCATTTCCATACCAAGCGGTGACAATGTGTGACAAGAAACTCAGATACACAGGAGCACGTCCTTCGTCCACCTATGACAGACTCCCAACAGCACACAGATCCCTAACTGAACTGGAAATCCTGCTTTTCATAAACAGACTTTTGCTGGCAGATTTATCTATATGATCCTGTTCCTTGCACCATCATGGACACATATGGCATGCAATGCTGTTCCACGAAAAAAACAGTGAAGCAAAAATGGTGAAGGACCTCTGTTGTGCAAATTACAGCACTTTGGTTTATAATACGTAAACATGCTTTTGTTATGGTCCCAAGTGGGAGTTTTAGTTTGTCCACACCTGTTAATTGTCTTGTGCTGAGTGTGGTCTTTGCCAGCTGGAATTAGTTGAATTCTGAGGACTTTGAGGGATATAAATATGATGGCCCAGAGGGAAAAAGCACGGTTGCTTGGAGGAGTTACAAGAGGACTGCTGCTGTACGTGCTGCTCTTGCTGGTTGCCTGAACTTCTGGATTTCCTGACGATGGATATTAATATTGCCCCCAAAAGAATCCTACAACCCTACCCAGCAGGAAGAAATAAAGAGAGCTATGCCCCCTTTCCCTTACAACCTTCTTTTCCCCTACCTGGGGTGGGGGTATTGGAAGGGAGGTATAGGCTTTAAGGACCCACAAATAAAGTAGCAGTTGAGAAACTAGCACCTACAAACTTGTTGGGAACTTGTCGTCACAGAGCCAAAAGGAGGCAACACGAGGTGGAGTAGGGGCTTTCCTCTGACCTTGGATTCTGGTAAAAGGCCAGGGCAGAGCCTTGAAGTGCCGCATCGAGGAACAAGTGCCTCAAGGAACTAGTCTTGGGGTGAACACAAGAAGGAAATGGGTTAATTACCTAACCCAGCAGCATCTGAATTTGTGGATGGGCTGAACAAAACGGTGTTTGGCTATTTTAAACTGCTTTCAACAGCAGTGCCAAGAAGTGGGCTGCGAAAGCAGACAGGGAAGAAAAGGTCCTGGTGGCTGGATGGTCAAAATGTTGGGTGAATGTGACAGGAGATATAAGCATGTCACTAAATCATCGACTGCCCCATCTTCACAGTCTAGAACACACTTTATTATGTGCAAATTACAGCAGGGAAACTTGGCCTAGAGATGTTAAGAGTTATCCAAGTTCAAACTGCCACTGGGCTGCATAACACATTCAAGTCCATCCTACCTGCTACAGCTTTGTGTTCTTTGCTTTCCTTGAACCACTTAGAGGCAGGTGTGCACGAATAGCGATACAGGAATACTGATGAACTGCTTTCATCATGACAGTTCAAATGGTAACTCAATGGCAGAGAATGCTTCACAGAGCACAAACTGAACTATTAGCACTGGGGGAGGGTGGGGCTGCCAGCATCCCTGTGTAGCATGCAGGAAGGCCTGAGTTCAGTCTCCAGCATCTCCGTTCACTGAGCACACACCTGTCATCCCAGTGTTTAGGTGGCAGAGGTAGAAAGTGTTATCGCTCCGAATGGCAGCCTGAACCTGGGGGGGCAGAGCCTGAAAACGAGGAAGACTGAAGGCTCATGCAAGAGCCGACGCTCTTCAGGGCATCCGACATTTTACATTCTGAGGGAATTCTGAGGCTTAAGCAGGGTCATATGAGGAAAGTTAATGTAGGTTCAAGCTTTGTAAGGTGAGGAGAGCAAGGTATATTGACCTAAGTTTTAGCTTGCATACAGTCACACTGTGTGTATCATCTAAGTAGTAAGACAATCTGAAGTATGCCCACTCCTACTCACTACCTACCTTGAATGAGCATGAAAACACATCCTAAGAACAGTCCTGTGCTTGGAGGGCAGAGGCTACGGGACTCTCGCCCTGTTCTCTTGTTTTTTTTTCACGAGCAGTCAGAATTATCCTCACACAGCTTCATTCACAGACTATTTTTTGATGGTCATGGAATATCATATATCTTGAGGCTTACCTGGGCTACATGAGACTCTATCTCAAGAAATAAGAAACAAGATAGCTCAGTCAATACAGTGTTTGCTGTGTAAGCATGAGGACCTGAGTCAGGTCTCCCAGCACTCACATTTTAAAGAGACAGTGTGAGGCCACTAGAAAGTCAGTTATGCCCTAGCGGGTGCTGCTGCCCCAACACACACACAGACAGAACAAACTGGATGCAGTGCAATGAAAAGAAGGAATTAAGGAAGGAAGGAAGGAAGGAAAGAAGGAAGGAAGGAAGGAAGCTGGGAGGGAAGGAAGGAAGTTGGGAGGGAAGGAAGGAAGCTGGGAGGGAAGGAAGCTGGGAGGGAAGGAAGGAAGCTGGGAGGGAGATGTACTGCATCTAGAGGTTCTGGGAGGGGAGATGTGGAGCACAGATGTGACTATGATACATTGTACACATGTATGTAATTCTCAGTAGTGAATGTCTATAGAAACCAAGCATGGCTACGTTCTCTTGTAGCCCCTGTGTTTGGAAGGCAGAGACCAGTGAATGCCTGGGACTCCCTGGCCAGCCAGTCTAGGCTGTGTAGCAGTGACAAACAAAAACAAGCAGATACATACAAGAAAACAAGGTAGACAGAGCCTGAGAAATGGTACTCAGGTTGTCTCTTAGCGTCCACAGGACAGACTCAGGGATACATATGTACACACATGCATCTACACATGCATACATACACACACAACAGAAAAGAATTTCTCTATTTATCAAGTGCTCACCCCAAAGCTCAGCAACAGAGGTAGCTTAGGACAACTTCAAAACCTAGCACATACGGTGACGTGAGATTGAAAAGCAAGGCAGGACTGAAGGCCTCTGAAAGCTCTCAGGTTAAATGTGAAGCAGGGTACCTGAGTGTGTAGCTAAGCAGAGCACCGAAGGTCTCCCTCTGTGTTTGTCATGAAGAAATAGAAATACAAGCATAATGCTAAAAATGGTCCTCTCCCTTCCCTTTATAGCAGAGTATGTTTCTGTCCAGTTCCGTTCATTTAATTCATCTGGAATTAAAGGAGGCAATGGTTTAGGGGTATGGGCTGACTCTGGGTTGGAAGATGATGGCTCCAGAAGGCCATGGAGCTGGCAGAGCAGCCTAGGGACTCTGATCCTCCTGCTCACCAACCGTCAGAATGGCAGAGCAGGAGGGGAACTCTGCCCTGAAAAATTGGAATAAAGAAGAAAACAAAATAGAGAGAAAACACAAAAGAGCAGGCTGTGAAAAAGCGGGCCTCCAGGAGCGGCTTCTACCTGCCCTATTTCACCACAACCCTGGGAGACTTTTAATTACTTGGCTCTTTTACAAACAGGGCTGACTATTTTGTCAGGGGGTCAAGGATAACAGCAGGATTTGCCCTTTCCTTATGCTTAAAGGGACACCACCCCAACACAGTTTCAGGGATACCCAACCTAGAATGGCTTGTTGTCAAGAAGGGCATGCAATCCTCCCACCCACCCCACCCCCAACTCTCTCGGCTTAAAATAAAATAAAATAAAATAAAAAAATAAAAACCTCCCTCGGGCTGTGAGAAGCCAGCAGGATCAGGCACCGCGGAATAACCCGGAGTAAGATTTTGTCTGAGGTGCAGGTTTGGTGACCACACTGAGCAGGTCTGGAGAACACAAAAAGGAGCCCCTGAGCAAAGGCTCGTCGTTAAAAAGAGCTGAATCTGGGAGAAGGTGAGACAGGAGGTGCTCTCTGTGGCTTTTTCCTCCCGGTTTAGGGACCACATCCTCCTCCTCAATGGCACGGACTGCACCTTACCCAGCCATGCATACAATTAAGCATTTATTGATAAGTACCAATAACATTTTTAATCGGAGAATTTTACCATTGGAAGCTAATTGAAGGGATTGCCTCCATTGGAAAATACTGGCCTCCACACTGTAGTGAGATATGGTGATGAGCTCGAGGGATGTCTCAGTCAGTAAAGTGCCTGATACTGGAGCTTGAAGACCTAAGTTCAATCCCCAGAACCTACCATAAAGCAAGGAGCTATGGCTAGTGCCTGTAATTCCAGCCCTGGGGAGGTGGAAACAAGAGGATCCCTGGAGTAGAGTGGCAGCCAGCCTAGTCAATCAGTGAGCTCCAAGTTCTAGAGTGAGGGGGAGGGTGTTTTCCTACTCATGGCTTGTCTTTAAACTTTCATATTTTGCTTGTCTCCTTGACTGCAAATATTAACAGTGCACAACTCCAATTGAAAAAAAAAAAAAAAGCCAGAGTCAGTTACCACAGAAGAATGTCATTGGCTGAGGGCCCAGATGTTTCTGTATCTCTAGTGAGTTGCTTTGTAAAACTTCCAGGAGTTCAGGAAAGCTGCCTTGACATCACTGAGAAACCCGGGAGAAGCATAGCCAAGGAAAAGTCAAGGTCTAGATGCTGACACTGAGATAGCTGGAGCCTCTATCGATATTGATGGATTTTGCAGTCCTTCTCTGAGCTTCCTCCCCGTGTGTAGTCACTCTAATGAGTGCTTTAGAAGCTTAACCCACCTTGCTTCATCTTTGCTCTGAGTATTCACTACACAGTTTCTTTATCTTTACTCAAATAAACCCTTGTTGGAATAAATAATACATAGCTAAGACATGCGAAAACAATTGAGCTAAAATTTTAGCCTTACTTTCCCAAAAAAATATATGCTTTCAGCCAACCCAAATGATAGATTTGTATACAGAATGACAGTGAGTTGTTTATGCTTAAAATTATGATGACTTAGGTGGCTTCCCTGTTCTACTGTAAGTCAGAGTTGTTTCAAAGAGCCTATTCAATTATATATTTTTCTTTCCTCTGCTTCCATTATGATGAATACAAACATTCATCTGAACAGAACTTTTAGAGTGTTTAAATAATCTTAAAGATTTATCCAAGTTAAAAACATATTTGGAGCAGGGACTGTCTCTGACTCTGTCGCCTGCTTTTTGGTCACTTTCCCCTGGTGGGGCTGCCTTGCCAGGCCACAGGGGAAGAGGATGCACTCAGTCCTGATGCAAATTGATGTGCTGGGGTGGGTTGATGGGGGTGGGGCTTTTCTGAAGAGTAGGGAAAGAGGTACAGGGGAAGAGGGAGGGAGGGATAGGAAGAAGAGGGAGGGAGGGTAGGACCAGGAACAGAGGAAGGAGGGGCCTACTATAGGGATATAAAGTGAATGTATGAGTTTTGAAAACATATTTGAATAGTAGATTGCAATCTAAGATATTTTTTGATAGAAGATAGACTTCCTTTTTTCAAAAGCTAGCTTGAATATGATGTGCTGGACAGTTTTATCTCAACCTGACACAAGCTAAAGGCATCTGAGAGGAGGTAGCCTCAATTAAGAAAACGCCTCCATAAAATGGGGCTATAAGTAAGCTTGTAGGTCATTTTCTTAATTAGCGATCAATATGGCAGGGCTCAGCCCATTGTGGGTGGTCCATCCCTGTGCTGGTGGTCCTCAGTTTTATAAGAAAGCAGGCTGTGATCACCTGGACACAGCCAGCAGAGGTGAGCTGAACACTGTCTCTGAACCCCATTGTTCATAATCCCAAAGAGAATGTGAGGGACCCCAGCAAGATTCAGCATAAAGCCCCCTCTGCCTATTCCCTACCTGCCTGATAAACCTGGGACACAGCCAGCAGCCCAACAGAGGTGAGCTGCAAGCTTTCCCAGCCCCCCATTTCCCACCATCCTGAGGAGGCCTGTATGGAGAGAGCAGCAACGTTCCCTACCTGCCTGACCCACCCAGGGCATACTCAGCAGAGGCCTGCAGGATCCCGGAAACGTTCAGGTCCACTTGCGGCACAGCCACCAGAGGTGAGCAGCTGGCTGTTCTGAGCTCCATTGTCAGGCCCAAAGCTTTGCCTGCCTCCATCAGGAGTCCTGCACTGGGAATATTTAGTCAACACCAAGAACAGCCAGATGGCTGACGGCCAGCATAAGAACACAACCAACAGAGCCATGGCAATACGGCACCACCAGACCCCAGCTATCCTACTACAAGCCACAGATATCCTTACACAGCCAAAACACAGAGGATGAGCTCAAAGTCAACCTTTTCAAAGATGACGGAGGCCTTTAAAGGGGAAATGAATAAACCCCTTAAAGAATTAGAGGAGAACACAAACAGGTGAAGGAAATGAATAAAGCTGTTCAAGACCTGAAAATGGAAGTAGAAACAATAAAGAAAACATAAACTGAGGGAATTCTGGAGATGGAAAACCTAGGAAATAGAACAGAAATAATAGAAGCAAGCATAAACAACAGAATTTAAGAGATTAAAGAGAAGATCTCTGGCATAAAAGATATAATAAAAGAAATTGATACAACAGTGAAAGAAAATGTTAAATCTAAAAATTTTCTGACACAAATCATCCAGAAAATCCGGGATACTATGAAAAGACCCAATCTAAAAATAATAGGATAAAAGAAGTTGAAGCATCTCAGTTCCAAGGACCAAAAAAAATATATTTGTTTTCAAGAAAATCATAGAAGAATGTCTCCAACCTAAAGAAAGAGATGACTATAAACATATAAGAAGCATATAAAATACCAATTATATTTGACCCAAAAAGAAAATCCTCCCACCACATAATAATCAACACGCTCAATCTACAAAACAAAGAATATTAAAAGCTACAAGGGGAAAAAGCCTAGTAACTTAACAAAGGCAGACCAATCAGAATTACCCCTGAATTCTCAACAGAGATTCCAAAGGATAGGAGAGTCTGGAGAGATGTCTTGCAGCCTCTAAGAGACCACAGATGCCAACCTAGACTACTAGACCCAGCAAAACTCTCAATCACCATAGATGGAGAAAACAAGATATTCCAAGACAAATCAAATTTAAACACTATCCACAAACCCAGCCCTACAGAAAATACTACCAAAAACACTCCAACCCAAGGAGGTTAATTACATCCAAGAAAACACAGGAAATAAATAATTCCACACCAAAAACAAAAGAAGAAAAGCACACACAAACACATCAACCCCCCCACACTAACATTGCCAACACAAAATAATAGGAATTAACAATAATTGTTCATTAATATCTCTCAACATCAATGGACTCAATTCCCCAATAATAAGACACAGGATAATAGAATGAATATAAAAATAGGATCCATCATTCTGCTTCATACAAGAAACACACCTGAGCAACAAAAATAGATATTACTGGAGGACCAAGATGGTGGCAACCAGAGTGTACAGTATCTAATTGGCAGAAGATCAGAGACCACAAAAGTGGTGAGTAAACAGGTAGCTGGATCTAGCAGGCCAACTTTGGTGTTTCCTGGACTAGAGTGGACAACCTGAGACTTGGTGACAATCAGATCCAGGCCCCCGCGGCTGTCCCTCAGGTCCAGGAGTCCCAAACTGTGGGCCCCCTGCCTATCACACATACTCAAGTGAGGGCAGCCCCCCAGTTCCAGGGACCCTCTGCTCCAGCAGCCAGATATCACATCCCTCCCACTCCCCCAGGGCAGTGTCTTAATTTCTGGGACAGGAGCTCAACCTCCAAACCACAGTTCTACTTGTCCCCCTATGGAGACCAGGTGGATAATAAAATTGTACAGGCTCCTGAATCAAAGATGGTGAAACCTAGATGAATCTGAGTCCCAGGAGCACACTGTCTGGGAGGCCTGTAAACCACAGCTCTGCTGCCATTTGAGGCACCCATGCCATTGAGTCTGCCACCTGATAGGTCTATGCTGCCGAGGCTGCCACTCGAGGCAGATGACCCCTGAGATGGCTGTGTTCCACCCTTCAAGGCACTTTTGTCCTGCTCTCCCAGGCACCTGTGTCTGCACTTCTGCCCTTCAAGGCATCCATGCCTATGCCTCTGCCCTTCAAGGCAGCTGCACTCATGCCCTGCCTTCAAACACACCCCAATGTGGCTGCATCTGAAACGCCATCACCAATTCATGTTCCCCTGGACCTCTCTCATCATCCTGAAGACTAGACCAGGCTAGACCAGGCTCCATAGATGAGTGGATGCAGCCTTGCATGCAGCTCTTCTGAGAAAACCAGCAGATCCTTATCTGAAAACCAAGCAGGTTCCAGGAACAAACAGCCAAGGCCACCGACAACCAGATGACTAAAGGCTAGTATAAGAACACAATCAACAAAAACCAGGACGTCATGGTTCCACCAGAAACCCCTCAAAACAACAGCTATTCCAATGCAGCTAAAACACAGGAAAATGACTTAAATCTATGAATATGCAGTTATTAGAGGCATATAAAGAGAAAAACAAACAAATCTCTCAAAGAAATACAAAAAAATACAAACAAACAGAGACCCGCAAGAACAGACAAGAAACTACAATCAAACAGGTGAAGGAAATAAATAAAACTGTTCAAGACCTGAAAACAGAATTAGAATCAATAAAGAAAACACAGAGAAAACTCTGAAGATGAAAAACTTAAAGATGAAATCAGGAACCACAAAGGTAAGTATCACCAACAGAATACAAGAGATGGAGGAGAGAATCTCAGTCGTTGAAGATACAGTTGAAGAAACTGATACATCTCTCAAAGAAACTATTAAAATGGAAAAATTCCTGACACAAAACATCCAAAAAATATCAAAGACACAATGAAAAGATGAAACCTAAAAATAATAGAGGAAAAAGAAGATTCTAGGCTCCAAGGTCCAGAAAATATTTTTAAGAAAATCTTTTAGACATAAAGAAAGAGATGCCCTTAAACATAGAAGAGTCTTACAGAACACAAAATAGACTAGACCAAAAAAGAAATTCCTCCTGCCATATAATAATTGAAACACTAAATCTACAGAACAAAGAAAATTTATTAAAAGCTGCATGGGGAAAAGAACAAGTAACATATAAAGGTAGACATATCAAAATCACATCTGACTTCTCAACAAAGACTATGAAAGCTAGAAAGGCCTGAGCAGATGTCATGCAGACACTGAAAGACCACAGGTGTTAACACAGACTACTATACCCAGCAAAACATTTTTTGATGTTTCTTTATTCCCTTTTTCTTTTTTTAAATTTACTTTTTATAATTTATTTACTTTATATACCAATTGTAGGCCCCTCCCTTGTCTCCTCCCAGTTCTACCTTCCCTCACTCCTCCCCCATTTCTCAGAAAGGGGGAGCCCTCCTCTGCTACCATTTGACCCTAGCCTATCAAGTCTCATTAGAACTGCTTGCATCCTCTGCTTCTGTGGCCTGGCAATGTCCCCACCCCCATCCACAGACCTAAAGAAGCTAAATAACAAGGAGGACCCTAGGGAAGATGCTTAGTTCTCATTCAGAAGGGCAAATTGATAAGACACCAGAAGTTGAAGAAAGGGAATAGGATGGAAGCCTGACATAAATGTCCTCTGAAAGACTCCACTGAGCAGGGGATTGGAGCATTTGCTAAGACAAACAATCAAACATTGAACAGAGCACAGGGAGTCATAGGAAAGAGAAGGAGGCTAGAAGGACCCAGAGTGGACATGAGCTCCATAAGAAGACCAACAGAGCCAAAAATTCTGGGCCCATGGGTGTCTGCAGAGAATTGGGGGCCAACCAAGGACCATCCATAAAGATGACCTAGACTCCCTGCTCAGATGTAGCTGATAGGCAGCCCAATCTCCATGTAGGTTTTCTGGTAAGAGGAGGAGAAGCTATCTTTGATATGGGCTCTGTTGCACATTGTTTGATCCCTTCCCAGAAAAACTTTCAATAACCATAGATAGAGAAAACAAGGTATTCCATGACAACTAAAAGTAATCAAAAGAGATGGGAAGGACACTTCATTGTCATCAAAGAAAAAATCCACCAGGAGGACATCACAACCCTGTACATCTAATACAAGGGAACCTGTATTTGTAAATGAAACATTATTAAAGCTTAAATCACTCATTGATCCCAACACATTAATAGCGGGAGGCTTCAACACCTCATTCTCACCAATGGACAGATCACCAAGAAGAAGCTAAGTAGAGAAATAATAAAACTAAAAGCGGTCATGAATCAAATGCACCTAATAGACGTCTATAGAACTTTTCACCCAAACATAAAAGAATATACTTTTTTTTTTCTCAGAACAGCACAGAATCGTCTCCAAAACTGACCATATAGTGAGTCACAAAGCAAACCTCAACTGATACATTGAAAACTGTATTAACCACATCGTTCTTTATTAGATCACCATGGAGTAAAGCTGGATGATCTCAACAACAACAGAAACAACAAAAAACCTACCCAATCATGGAAACTGAACAACTCCATGTTCAGTGGTCACTGGGTGAGGAAAGAAATAAAGAAACAAATTAAAGACTTTCTATAATTCAATGAAAATGAGGACACAACTTACCCAAGCTTATGGGACATCATGAAAGCAGTGCTAAGAGTTCATAGCACTAAGTGCCTTCATAAAGAAATTGGAGAGATCCCATATTAGCAACATAACAGATCACCTGAAAGCTTTAGAAAAAAAAAAAAAAGAAGCAAACACACTCAAGAGGAGAAAATGGCAGGAAATACTCAAACTCTGAGCTGAAATCAATAAATTAGACAACAAGAGAGCAATAAAAGAATCAACGAAACCAAGAATTGGTTCATTGAGAATATCAACTACATATACAAACCCCTTGTCAAACTAACTAAAAGACAGATAGTACCCAAATTAACAAAATCAGAAATGAAAAGGGGTACATAACAACAAATGCTGAGGAAATCCAAAGAATCATTGGGTCTTACTTAAAAAGCCTGTATTCCATATTTTTTACAGATTTCACCTACCAAAGTTAAATCAAGAGCAGGTAAACAGTTTAAACAGCCCAAAAACTCCTAAGGAAACAGAAGCAGTTATCAAAAGTCTCCCAACCAAAAAAAAAAAAAGAACCCAGGCCAGATGGTTTTTGTGCAAAATTCTACCAGATTTTCAAAGAAGAGCTAACACCAATATTCCTCAAACTATTCAATAAAATAGAAACAGAGGGAATGTTACCAAACTCATTCTATAAAGCCACAGTCACCCTAATACCTAAACAACACAAAGCCTCAACAAAGAAAGAAAATTTCATACCAATCTCCTTTATGGACATTGATGTAAAAACAGTCAATAAGATACTTGCAAACCAAATTCAATATCACATCAAACACATCATCCACCATGATCAAGTAGGCTTCATCCCAGGGATGCAGGGATGTTTCAACATATGAAAATCCACCATTATAACCCACCATATAAACAAACTGAAAGAAAAAAAAAATCATATGATCATCTCATTAGATGCAGAAAAAGGTTTTGACAAAATCCAACACCCCTTCATGATAAAAGTCTTAGAGAGATCAGGGATACAAGACCCATACCTAAACATAAAAAAGGCTATATACAGCTAGCAGATAAAAGCTTTTATTGCCACCAGTGCTCTCATGCTAAAAGAGCTAAACTGTAACAGTATGTGGAAAACCTTTTTCATACCCTGGCTTAGCACAAACTTAGGCCTCACCCTAAAGCACTCTAATTGCACCTAAGAGAAATGGAACCCCTTTCTCCATCCAGAATCCAAGCTCCAAGACCCCAGCCAAGGTCCAGGCCCTCACAACAAGATGTTATTAAGCAAATGGATCTAACAGATATCTACAGAACATTCCATCTAAACACAAGAGTACAACTTTTCTCAGTACCTCATAGAACCTTCTTCAAAATTGAGTACATAATTAGTTACAGATACAAGAATATTTAAATAAATCCTCAACAGATACAAGAATATTTAAGTAACACCTTGTACCTTATCAAAGTACAATGGACTAAAGCTGGACTTAAACAACAACAGAAACAATAGAAAGCCTACAAACTCATGGAAAATAAGCAACTCTCTGCTCAATGGCCTAGGTCAAGGAGGAGATAAAGGAATTAAAGATTTTCTAGAATTTAATAAAAATGAAGGCACAACAAACCCAAACTTATAGGACACAATGAAGCCATGCTAAGCAGAAAGTTCATAGCACTAACGCACCCTCATTAAAAAAAAAAAAAAAAAGTGGAGAGAGCTCATACTAGCAACTTAACAGCTCACCTGAAAACTCTAAAAAAAGGAAGCAAACACACCAAAGAGGAGTAGAGGGGCATGAAATAATCGAACTCAGGACTGAAATCAATAAATTAGAAGCAAAGAGAACAACACAAAGAATCAACAACGCTGAGAGCTGGTTCTTTGAGAAAATCCACAAGTAGACAAATATTAGCCAAACTAAGTAAAAGGCAGAGAGACAGTATCCAAATCAACAAAGTCATAAATGAAAATGGGGACATAGCAACAGACACTGAGAAAATCAAAAGAATCATTAGGTCTTGCTTTCAAAAGCCTGTACTCCACAAAATTGGATACTCTTAAGGAAATAGACAATTTTCTTGATAGATTCCATTACCAAAACTTAATCAAGATCAGATAAACAAATTAAATAGTCCTATAACTCCTAAGGAAACAGAAGCAATCATTAAAAGCCTCCCATACAACAACAACAACAACAACAACAAGTGGTTTCATTGCAGAATTCTGCCAGACTTTCAAAGAAAAGTCTCCTCAAACCGTTCCACAAAATAGAAACTGAGGGAACAGTACCAAACTCATTCTATAAGTCCACAGTCACTCTGAAGCCTAAACCTTATAAAGACCCAACAAAGAAAATTTGAGACCAGGACCAATTTCTTTTGTAAACATTGACACAAAAAATGCAGCCAGTCCTGAAGATACCTGATAAAACAGGGTCAGACGAAAGGGGAGGAGATCCTCCCCTATTAGTGGACTTGGAAAGGGGCAGGGAAGAGAAGAGGGAGGGAGGGTGGGATTGGGAAGGAATGAGGGAGCAGAATACAACCGGGATACAGAGTTAATAAAATGTAACTAATAATAAAAATAAAAAAGAAAAATACTCAATAAAATATTAGCAAACTGAATCCAAAAACACATCAAAAATACCATCCACCATGATCAAGTAGGCTTCATCCTAGAGATGCAGGGGTAGTTCAGTATACTAAAATCCATCATTGTAATCCACCAGATAAACAAACTGAAAGAACAAAAACCACATGATCTGCTGAAAAGGCATTCAATGAAATCCAACACCCCTTCATGATAAGTCTTAGAAAGATCAGGGATACAAAGCACATGCTTAAACATGATAAAGACAATATACAGCAAGGCTATAGCAAACATCAAATTAAATGGAAAGTAATTCAAAGAAATTCCACTGAAATCAGGGACAAGATAAAGCAGCCTACTCTCTGTATCTCATCAAGAAAGTACCTGAAGTCCTAGCCAGAGCAATAAGTAACTAAAAGAAATCAAGGGAATACAAATTGGAAAAGAAAAAGTCAAAGTATAGATATTTGCAGATGATATGACAGTATACCCATGTGACCCCAAAAATTATATCAAAGAACTCCTACAGCTGATAAACATCTTCAGCAAGGAGACTGGATACAAAGTTAACTCAAAAACTTTAGTAGCCCTCCTGTATACAAATGACAAACGTGCCGAGAAAGGTATTAGAAGGAAACACCCTGCACAATAACCGAAAATAATATAAAGTATCTTGGTGTAACTCTAACCAAGAAAGTGAAAGACCTGTATGACAAGAACTTCACGTCTCTGAAGAAAGAAATTTAAGAAGACATCAGCAGTTGGAAAGAGCTCCCATGCTCATGGATCAATAGGATTAACATAGTAAAAATGGCCATCTTACCAAAAGCAATATACAGAGTCAATGCAATTCCCATCAAATTACCAACACAATTATTTACAGACCTTGAAAGACCTTAAATACATTCTAAATTCATATGCAAAAACCAGAGTAGCTAAAACAATCCTATACAATTAAAGGTCTTCTGGAGGTATCTCCATCCCTTATTTAAAGCTGTACTACAGAGAAATAGTAATAAAAAACGGCGTGGTATTGGCATAGAAACAGACTAGTTGATCAATGGGACTGAATCGAGACATAGAAATAAACCCACACACCTATGGACACTTGATTTTTGACAAAAAGGACAAAACGAAACAATGGAGAAAAGAAGGCACCTGCAAGAAATGGCGCTGCTGTAACTGGATGTCCACATGCAGAAGATGCAAACAGAGTCAATCTATCACCCTGCACAAAAGTTGTCCAAGTGGATCAAAGACCTCAAAGAGAAACACTAAAACTATTAAAAGAGAAAGTGAGGAAGAGCCTTTTGAACTCACTGGCACAGGAGAAAACTTCCTGAACAGAACACCAACAGCACAGGCTCTAAGATCAGAATAAATGGAACCTCAAGAAAGTAGAAAGCTTCTGTACCGAAAAGGACACTGTCAATAGAACAAAGCAGCAGCCTACATACAGATCAGGAAAAGATCTTCACCAACCCAACATCAGACAAAAGGCTATTATCTAAAATATATAAAGAACTCAAAAAATTAAACACCAACAAATCAAATAATCCAATTAAGATCTGGAGAGGACAGGAACTCCACAAGGAGAGCAACAGAACCAAAAAATCTGAACACAGGGGTCTTTCCTGAGACTGATACTCCAACCAAAGACTATGCATAGAGATAACCTAAGACCCCTGCACAGATATAGCCCATGGCAGTTCAGTATCCAAGTGGGTTCCATTGTAATAGGAACAGGGATTGTCTCTGACATGAACTGATTGGCCTGCCCTTTAATTACCTCCCCCAGAGGGGGAAGCAGCATTACCAGGCCACAGAAGAAGACAATGCAGCCACTCCTGATGAGACCTAATTGACTAGGATCAGAAGGAAGGAAAAGAAGACTTCCCCTATCAGTAGACTTGGGGAGGGGTATGCATGCAGAGGGTGGAGGAAGGGAGGGATTGGGACGGGAGGAGGGTGGGAACCATAGGGGGGATACAAAGTGAATAAAGTAAAAAGAAAAAAAAAACAATATATAAGAAACTTTGTACAATAACACTGTAATATATATTACTTGTAAAATCTCCTGATAAAGGATTAGAAGAGTGTGTGTGTGTGTGTGTGTGTGTGTGTGTGTGTGTGTGTGTGTTTTCTATGGCATTTGTAATGTTTTTATAGCATGCTACTTTATTAATCTAAAAAGAAGTCCTAAATATAAAAAAAGCGAGTTACAGAGCTAAACAGAGAATTCTCAACAGAGGCATGGTGAATGGCAGAGAAGCACTGAAAGAAAGACTCAGTGTTCTTAGTCATCAGGGAAATGCAAGTAAAAAGACTCTGAGATTCCATCTTACACCCATCAGAACGGCTAAAATAAAAAACACAAGTGCCAGCACATGCTGGTGAGGATGTGGAGTAAGGGGAATACTCCTTTATTGCTGGTGGAAGTGCGAAAGTGTACAACCACTTTAAAAATCAATCTGGTGTTTTCTCAGAAAATTGACCAGCTCTACCTCAAGACCCAGCTATACCACTCCTGGGCATACACCCAAAAGATGCTCCACCATACAACAAGGACATTTGCTCAACTATGTTCACAGCAGATTTATTCATAACAGCCAGAACCTGGAAACAACCTAGATGTCCCTCTAGAGAGGAATGGATAAAGAACCTGTGGCACATTTACACAATGAAATATTACTACTCAGCAATTAAAAACAAGGAAATCATGAAATTTGCAGGCAAATGATGGAACTAGAAAAGATCATCCTGAGTGAGGTAACCCAGAAGCAGAAAGACACACATGGTATGTATTCACTTAGATGTGGATTTTAGCCATATAGTAAAGGATGGCCATACTACCTCTTACAGACACAAAGACAGTAAGTAACAAGGAGGACCAGAGAGAAGATGCTTAACTCCCATTCAGAAATACAAATAGAATAGACAGTGGAAGTGGTTGAAAAGAAGGAGCGTGGAGAGAAATGAGGGTCATAATCAGATCAGGGGAGAGTGGGGGTGGGAAGACAATGCCCTTGCAGAGAGAAGAGAAAATTGGGGCTGGGACTTCTTTGTGAGAAGCTGGAGACCTAGGCAGGGTCTCCTGGATATGAGGGTGACTGTAGCTGAGACTCTTAGTAACAGGGTCATGGAGACTGAAGAGGCCACCGCTAACTTGACAGGACTCCTCTCAGAGGGAAGGGATCACCAACTCTCCCACAAAATGTTCTACCCAAAATTTACCCCACCTACAAGATGTGCAGGGACAAAAACAAGGCAGAGATTGAGGGAATGTCTGTCCAACCAGTGACTGGCCCAGCCTAAGACTCACCCCATGGAGACAACCAACCCCTTAGTCTATTAACGATGGTCTGCTGTGCTTGCAGATGGGAGCTAGCATAGCTGTGCTCTGAGTGGCTGCACCCGGTACCTGATGGAAACAGATGCAGAGACCCACAGCCAAACATGGGGTGGAGTGCAGGCAGTCTTGTGGAAGAGTGGGGGGAAGGATAGAAGGACTCAGAGGGAATAGGAGCTCCACAAGACCAACAGAGCCAACTAACCAAAGCCCAGGGCCTGTGGAGACTGAAGCAGCAACCAAGGACCATGCATGGGCACGACCTGGGCCTCCTACACAGATTTAGCTGAGAAGCAGCTCAGTCCTTCCTCATATGGATGCCCTAGTTAGGGGAATGGGGGCTGACTCTGACATGGACTCTGTTGCCTGCTTTTCAATCACTTTTCCCTGGCAGGGGCCACCTCTCCAAACCATTGGGGAAGAGGAAGCACTCAGTCCTGATGCAATTTGAAATGCTGGGGTGGGTGGGTAGGGTGCTACCTTCTTCTGAGAAGTAGGGGAGGGAGATTTGAGGAAACAGGAAGGGACCAGAAAGAGAGGAGGGAAGGAGGTACTACTGCGGTATAAAATGAATAAATTAAAATTAAAAAAAGAATATTCTGGATGCCTCTCTACCTGGAGGTTGGTCTGGTGTGCTGTGTGTTCAGATGCTGATTTCTGTGCCTCCCCTCCCCCAAGATCTGGTTGCAGTCAGACATGAGCATTGTCATTTCTATGACAAATCTCCTATATCAATGTTGAATAAACATTGCTATCCAATTATCTCTGGTCACTTAATAAAGAACCTGAGAGCCAATAAGTGAGCAGAGAGGACAGAGAGGCTAGACTTCCATTCCCAGTCTGTGGGGGTCTCAGGGAGGGAGAGAAAAAAGAAGATGGAGAGAAAGGATGTAGCCATGAGGAGCTGGCCCTGAGGACCAAATGATGGAGCAGAAGCAGCCCAGACAGGACCATTATGGCAGGAGAATCAAGGCGTGTAGCTGAGAATAGCCAGGCCAGCGCAGAGGGTTAGAACAGATCACACCAGCTCACCTTTAGTGCTTGAAAGCTTACTGAATACATCTAATAGGCCTCATTAATTGGAGTTAGAGAATGATTTAAAAAGTTCACCCCCAAAAAATATACCATATCTTTACACTCTAGATTCCACAGCCACAGTGAGTGGCTTTCTAACCTTAGTTTCAAAATATAAGCTAAGCTCTTGTTCTCCAAGCAAGAATAAACATTCTTTCACACCTGCAAACACTGTATGACGTGAATTGTGCTAGAAATATAGATTCTCTCAGCACATAATGTTTATGTTTTGCATATCTATTAACCAAAATCCTTTCCCACCTATCGCCCCACGTTGGTTTTATAGTTGATTTCAAAGTCGGTTACAAACGTAGTACACTTCCCCAAACACATGTTTTTCATACCTCAAACCTTTAGCACAATTTCCCATTCTTTTTTTCATTTTACGTAAAATTTACAACCCAAAATGTCTGACTCTTATGAGTACCAACAAATGAATACATCATGGGACTGAAATCCACTGGAATATCATACCTATGGCATCTGACCTCATGAGCCCTGTGACTACATGACAGGCAAAAGCTTATCCTCGTGATTAGAAAACTGATTATTAAACAATTGAAAATGCACCACAAATGAAAACTTCAAAACTATCAAAATAGAAACTAGAAAGACAGGGCTGGCATTATTTCATAGCAAAAGTCTCAGATAATTCGTCTGAATGTAGCAGTGTTTCTACAAAGGTGAATGTCATAGTACTCGTCTGGGTGTGTGTGTGTGTGTGTGTGTGTGTGTGTGTGTGTGTGTGTGTGTGTAGATATCGCAAAATGTTCCCACATAAGGTGTTCAGCGCTCTTTCCGCCAGGAGGAAATCTGTCAGCGTTTGCTCACAGTACCGTTAGAAACCTGGGTGTGACTCAGCAGCAGCACAAGACTCATCTACCATTTAATAAATTAGTGAAAATTAGACCTGCTAAGTTTTCCAGCAGGAGTGCAAACAGCACACTTGTTTTGGTGGCCCGCTTTGCTCATTTCAAGATTGACTTCACTGGTTTGTTTCTACTTGTTTTCAAAGAAAATCTCTTCTTAAAACCATGGGAATTCCACATCTGGGCTTGGAGCTCTGCTTTCTTAGGACCACTGCAGTGTACCTCAAAATCCTCTTCAGTTCTGCTCATGCCTTAGCTACTGTTCTAGCAATGCCTTTTATACAGACTGTGTCCTCAACAGTTGTGTCCCAACAACAGTCTTCAGCTATATTTTCATGAAGCTGAGCATGACAGAAGGAAGGCCCTAGAAGCTAGGTCAGGCTCCTGCTCTCAGGCTGGCTGAGCACATCTGTGGTCTCATGTCACTCTGCTCAGGCATCCCATATTCTTGCTTACCCACTGGGACTTGTCTGGGTTTTATACCCCTCAAGAAAATCATGTCTCAACTCTCCCACCTCACACTGGCCTCAGCACCCTCTGCTCAGGTCCAGTGATGCTCCAATTGTCTCTTTCAAGAAAAACAAGCCTTTGGGAGTAGATGTTTATTTTTCTGATTTATTTGCATATTCTACATACCATATCACAAGCTGGAGAACAGTTTTTCCATTGGTCATGAAATGCATAAAGATTTTAATCTGAGTTTGGGAAGGATCTACAGTGTCTCTACCTGCTTCTGAGGAGTGTAAGCCTGGTCAGAAGAAATGACACACACAGCTCTAAGGTCTCATGGCTTCATTTAACAGCCATGTGATGTTGGCCTGTTTTCTTGGTAAAGGACTTATTGTTCAGATATAATTATGGCAAGAGGTATTAGGCATTTCCTGTAACATTTTAGAAGATATTTAAACATAATGGGTCCTAAACTCTCCTTAGGAACTGCATTTTTTTGTTTAAATGTACACATTAATTATTTAACATGACTCACTTTATTTTAATGTAGGTTATTGACTGATAAGTCAGTCGATGAGGTCAATATCATTCCTGTAGGTGGCAGAATCGCTGGGTCAATATGCAGTCCTGATTTGCAATTTACCGGGCAAGTAGAGAGACAGCATTGCTCCTAGAGCAAGACAAAGGCAGCATGTGTATGAACATTTCTTTCTTTCTTTTTTTTTACTCGTCAAACTTTCTTTGACACTGTTTAAACTATCTTTAATTTCAACCATAGACGTGTGTAACCATCACCACTAACCATCATTCTGAACTGGTTAGGTTCATACTGAACAATTAATTCCCCATTCCCTCCTCTCTTCTCACTGCTAACAATCATCATCCTATTTTGTCTTGATCAAATTGCCTATTTTAGCTGCCTTACATAATGCTTTTTTCAATTTATGATTTATAAGTATTCAGTTCTGCAGCTTGCCTTTCATCTTTTTCATTTTTGCTTTGGTGTGCAAACTTACTAGTTCTTGTAAAGTCCAGTTTAGTTTCATTTTGCTGATTTTGATACTTTCATTGTCATATTTAAGAAATCATTGCCAAGTCCAATGTCAAACCATTTTCTCCCAGAATATTTTCTAAGTTTTATAATTCTGGTCCTTATGTTTGGATGGACATTTGATCCATTTTGGACATGAAAGATGAAACCCTGTTCTCATTCTTCTGCATGCAGACATATTATTTTCACAGTATCATCTGCTGAGAAAGAGCACCCTTTTCTCATTGAAGAATATTGTACCTCATTAAAATGTTTTAAATAAACTTTATTGTAAAAATTCTTGCAAATATATAAAATGTCACATACTAAAATTATTTGACTATGTGGAAGTTTATTACTGTGTTCTTTTAAAAAATAATTTATTCACTTTACATACCAATTTTAGCCCCCTTCCTTATCTTCTTCCAGTCTTCCCCTCCCTCTTTCTTCCTCCCCTTCCCCTCCCCTAGTCCTCAGAAAGGGGAAGTCCTCCTCCCTCACCATCTGATCCCAGCCTGTCAAGTCTCATTACAACTACCTTCATCCTCTTCCTCTGTGGCCTTTCAAGCCTCATCCACCCTACCAAGGGGAAGTGATCAAAGAGAGGGAAGTTATCTCCATCCCTGATCTCAAGCTGTACTTCAGAGCAACTATAATAAAAACGGCATGGTACTGTCATAAAAACAGAATGGTGGATCAATGGAACTGAATAGAAGACCCAGAAATAAACCCACAAATCTATGGACACTTGCTTTTGACAAAGGAGTCAAAACCATACAACGGAAAAAAGACAGCATCTTCAACAAATGATGCTGGTCTAACTTGATGTTTATGTGTAGAAAAATGCAAATAGATCCATATTTATCATCCTGCACAAAACTAAAGTCCAAGTGAATCAAAGACCTCAACATAAAACCAGACACACTAAATCTGTTAGAAGAAAAAGTGGGGAAGAGCCTTGAACTCATGGGCACAGGAGACAACTTCAGTATTTGAATCTTTTGTTCTCACTATTACTTAGCATCTATATGTGCTGCTGTTAAGCACTATGCAAAAGAGAAACAAAGAAAGGAAATTTAGAACTTTAAAAATATATAAATCTGGTAAAAACTGAAATGATAATATGGTTACTTCCCACTGTCTAGACAGCCCAGAGCAGGGCCAACTCTAACGTGAGGCCAAAAGCAGTGCAGATGGGATCTCACTGAAAACCTAGAGCTGCTAAGTCCCCTGGGCTTGAAGATTAGTATATGGTTCTGCTGCATTAATTTTCCATTTTCTCTCACATATCCATCCACAAATATTTTCATGTTCATTTCCATCATTTTCTAACTTTATTTTTCTTCATCATCACAGGAAATCTTGTGGGTCTGTGGATGCAGCTGAATTGGTAGAGCTTGCCTAGTATAAACAAGGCCACGAATGGGATCCTCAGGACTGTATAAACCAGATTGGGAGATAGAGCAGGAAGAATGAAAAGTTCCAGGTCATCCTTAGCTACATTGTAAGACTGAGGACACCCTTAGTTATATGAGAGCCTATCAAAATAATTAATAACAACAATAATAATAATTGAGAGATGGAGGGAAAACTGAGAACAAAATGAGAGAGAGAGGAAGAGTGATCAATTCATCATTGAATATTAGTATTTCAAAAAAAATTAGATACACATGAGGAGAATGTCTTAATTTCTTTTATATTGTTGTGATAAAACACCATGACCAGGACAATTTACAAAAGAAAATGGTTAATTTAAATTACATTTCAAAGGTTATGGTCCATGATGGCAGAGAAGAACAGTTGAGAAATCAAATCTTGATTCATAATCCTGAGGCAGAGAGAAAGAGCACTAGGAACCACAGGAGTCTTCTTAATCTTCAAAGCCCTTCCCAGTGACACACCTCCAGCTAAGCAAACATCTTCACCCTTCCCAGACATTTCCACCAACTGAGGACCACATATTCAAATATATGAGTGACAGGGGAGTTCTCCTCCAAACCACCACATTCATTCCCTGGTCCAATAAACTGAGGCCACATCATAATGCAAAGTACATGTAGTCTAACTTCAGAAGTCCCCACAGTCTTTCACAGTCTCGACATAGCTTGAAAGTGCAAAGTGTCTTCATGACTCAAGGCAATCTCTTAATTGTAACCCCCTGTTACAATCAAAATAAAAAAGCAAATTATATATTTCCAACATAGTATCCCACAAAATACACATTCCCATTTCAAAAGGGAAAAAGTGAGAATTGCAAGGAAATATTGACCAAAGCAAGACCAAAACCCAGCAGGACAAACTCCAACTCTTTTAGCTCCATGCCCTATACAAAAGGACTTAAAGCTTCTGCCCTTTCAGCCTTGCTGACTACAACACAGTTCTCTCTTTCAGGCTGCTCTACCTCTGTGTTCAGCTCTCCTTGGCAAATAGCCCGTGGCTGTGATACCTCTAACAGTTTGAGATCTCCAATAATCCAGGCTTCACTTTCACAACTCCCTGCAATGGCTTCTCAGGGCCTCCATGTAGGAAGTCCTCCGGCACATGTGTGACCTCAGCAACTTCCCTTAACTGCATAAGAAGATTCGACCAGCTCCTTTACTTATGATGTATTTTTCTAAAGCAGCACACATGGGTGTCACTGCCAAGTTTGACTTCCAACCTGGGGTATACTGTAGAACCCTGGAATCCATTCACGCTAGCGTTGTTGTTGCTTTTTCGTAGCCGGAAATTCTTTAGGCCTTTTCATTTCACAAGCTGGAAGGTGAGCTGGGTAGGGCCTTGCCCTGAGGGCTTCCCTCCCTTTATTCCATTTTGGATCGACTTCCTTCTAATCTTCTCAACTCTTTCAGCACAAGTCTTGGATCTAAATATCCTGGTGTTCTTTTTCTTCCCTCAAACTCTGTATTTTATAATATTTTGTCCCTGTTTGCTCTTTTTCATTGTATACCTAAATAGGAGTGACTACTATTAAAAACACAACAAAGGCAATACTAGATTGTCTTGAAATCTCTTCCACAAAGGAAATTAGTCCATTACCTTTCAATTGAACATCAGGTAATTTTTTAGAACAAAGGCAGAAAGCAGCCATGTTCTTTGCCCAAATATCCTAATTATCTCTAGCCTCAATGTTGCTACGGTTCCCCTCTAAACATCTTGAGATGAATCCTCTTCAGTCTACACAACTCTCAGTGCTACTGTCCCACAAGATCCTACCAGGATGGCCTGTTAAGCTCTGATCACAGAGTTTAATCACTTTCTGAGTTCAAAGTCCCAAAGTCTTCCACAGTTCTCCAAAGAACAAAGCAAGTTATATAAGAGAAGGTTTAATTTTGCTTATAGTTTCAGCAGGTGAGACTCCATGATGGCAGAACAGAGGAACAACTGAGATCTTCTGTCTTAGTCAACAACTACGAGGAAGAGGAGTGAGATAGAGATAGGTAGGTAGATAGACGATAAGAAGATAGATAGATAGATAGATAGATAGATAGATAGATAGATAGATAGGATAGACAGATAGATGACAGATGATACATACGTACATACATACATACATACATACATACACACATACATATATACATTCCTAGAGCATGCAGTTGGAATCCCATTAGTCTTCTGAGACCTTAAAATCTATTCCCAGTAACACATCTCCTCCAGCAAGGCCAAACCTCCTAATCTTTCACAAACAGTTCTACCAACCAGTGACAAAATGTTCACATATATGAACCAATGGGGGCCATTTTCATTCAAGCCACGAGAGAGTCCCATAGAAGATTAACCTCTCTGTACACGTCTTCATTTCCCTTCCCACTGTTGAAGTGCCTGGCTATCATATACCTTTAGCTGTAACTATGCAGATAAAAAGGTCAAGGTTCATTTTGTTGGCTGTGGCTTCATTGCATGGAATCCCAAGTCTGAGATTTGAGAAAAAGGGAAGAATTCTTCAGAGTTTTCCTCCATGGGAAGCTGTCATTTTTGCCACCCTGTGGGAGCTGTGGTCAGTGTCACTAGGGTCACTTCCTCTCGGTTTCACGTGAAGGTCTTCCCTTTCAGGGTCCACTTCCTGAGCCCAGGTGACTTACATGACCAACTCTCCACATGAGCCTCTAATGGCTCAGCTTCCCACACTCACTTTAGTCTTCAAGTGTAAAGGCTATTTCCAGCGTTTCCCAAGGTCTCTGTCAACACTTTCGGGTAGACATTGTCTGAGGCAGATGGCTTGGCATTTGCTGTCCAGGGCAATTCTACTCTCCACAGACCTTCCTTCCTTCCTGGGCACAGACACCTCCAAGCAGGGATGGTGTTTACCTCGACAGTTGCATTCACTGTGCAGGGTTCCCAGTATCCCTCCTCATATAAATACCAGCCAGTGATAAGAAAGTGCCATCTTTCCCTTGATTTCATCTTCCTTTCATTTTCACATTTCAACTGAATCCTGAAATTTCAGGCATAACTTAGAGACATGAATCTCCTAATTAAATCTTAGTTATTGTTTTGGGAGCCCTAAAGGACAAAGAAAAGAGAAGGTTAAAAAGGAATTAACATGGGGTGGCCGTGTGGCTGGCTTGGCAGAGTGCTTTCACAGCAGGCACAAGGCCCTGGGCGCTGTCCCTGAACCACAGGAAACAGGCACATTCCTCTAATCCAAGCAGTGGGAGTCGGAGGCAGGAGGAGCAGAAGTTGAGGAAGTTCATCCTCAACCACTCCATAGCAACTTCAAGGCCAGCCTGGAATACATGAGACCCTGTCTGGGGAAAAAATAAACTCTGTGAGCTCTCTTTTCCCATAAGCCTTATGTGGAGGCTCAGGGAGGAAAATGTGTTACGAAATGCCACATCTTCCTGCCTCGGGGAAATTTATTTATTGGAAATTATATTACAAAGAAAAGGTCTAAATAAATGAAGTCGCCAGTCGTTATGTCCCATGTAGAGAGTCACGATTCTGCACTTATGTAAATGAGGCTGTCAAGCTCTTGTTATTTTAAAGCTGGGAGCAGGCGGCTCCCCTGTGGGCCTCGTGGTCCCTGCTCCCAGCCTGATTCATGGCCAGCTCTGAGACACAGGAAGTTCATGTCTGCAGTAATCTAAACACCGTGAAAATGGAGCCTAAGCAGTGCGCAGAAAGGTAAAAATAGGCTAAGCCCCATAACCAGACAAGAGTCCTGCAGCTCAGCTGGAGGGAAAGAAAGGAAAGTTAAATTCCAGCTTACAGACAATTACTCAGTTTTTGCAAAGTGAAAACAGAATTCCCATGCCAAAAAAAAAAAAAAAAAACTTAAGAACTTTAAGACGGAGGAATAGAAGGCTAAAGCAAGTGTGGACACAAGTGTTCCTAAGCTTGGAGCTGCATGTGCCTGCCAGGCCCCACAGCGGAGAAACCGGCTCTTTAAAAGAACTGAGTGGCCAGTGGTGTACCTCTGCAGCAGAGGGCTGGCCTGGCATGATGTGGGAAGCCCTGGCTCCACCCGCGAGGCCATTAAAGCTGGAGGTAGACGCCTATGTTTGTAATCCCAGCAATAGGAAGGTGGAGGTGGGAGGATCAGGAATTCAGGGGCATCCTCGACCACAGGTCCGAAGCAGTGGCCCTGCGCATCTGAGACTGGATGAGGAGTAGGGAAGCCCAGTGGCCTCAGCTGGAAACCACACCTTCGTCTCTTTTATTTTGGAATAGCGCTGCGCATTCAATGGCAGGATGCGCAGGTACTTGCTGTTTCTGTCCCAGGTTGTTTTGCAGGTGGCTGTAAGGCAAAGATGGGGTCGGGGCAAATGCTTCCGGTTTAGCACAGGCGGTATCAGCTGCGCAGCTCCGAACCCTGGGATCTTTGTTTAGCTGAGAGTCACCACAGCCTTCACAGCTCCGGGACAGCCACTGGGGAAGCACAAGTCTGTTCTGATGCTGTGGTTTTCTCCCCCTTCCCTAAATCAAAATACGCAATAATTTCCTTCCAGTAATACAACAATGTAAATTCAACTGTCCCTCTTTCTCACCTAAAAGGAAATAAAAATTTTCTCTTATTGTTGATATGTATAAACAACAATGAAAGAAAAAAAAAAACACAAAAATTTTCCTTACTAAAAAGAGAGAATTTAGAGTGAGGAAGCAAGTGACTCCTAGAGCAGTCTATTTGAGTAGTAAGTTTCTCCTCTGATGTGGGTAAGAAATTTCAGGGTCCTATAGCCCTGGCCTCAGCCTGTCCTGGGGCCATGAGGGCCATCAGGAATCTGCTAGGCATTGTCCTGTGGTCACCCAGAGAGCAGACATGGGGAGCCCTTCTGTTTAAATGGGGAGTAATGAAATCTCACTGCTCTCATTAAAACAAAATACAATAAAAATGCCACAGCCTGCTGCTGGTAGGTGGAGTTAAAATGAGTGTAAGTAAACTTCAGTTTCAAGGGGCAAGTGCTAAATTATTGCCTTCTAAGCTGGCTGCCAAAGCTGCATGAAACCTTGTGCCATTTTAATAATTCGCCTTTTGTTTGCAGCAGAAACAGGAACGGTGTGTTAAGATTTGGAAGGGGGTTTTATGTGCGATTAGAGTGCCAAGAACCTCAGCGTGACACTTCAGGCTCCCTGGCTGGGCCAAGAGGAAACCGTCATTTCTGAAGTGACTTGGGCCCCGTAACCTCAGCTCAACCTCTCTGAAAAGCTTGGAATTATTTTTGTAGTGCCTGCTTATTTTCAGCGCTTCCATTTAACGCTAAGGCTGTGTGTGTTTTCTAGCTGTGAGTTTCTGTTACGGGAACAGTGATAATAACCAGTTTCTTACATTACATTCTGAAACTGTCAAGAAAATTGACGCTTGTAAGTGATTCTGTATGACAGTTTTTAAGAAATTACTTTCAATGTAACCTTAATACATCCCCACTCTCTGCCAAGACGCAAATTAATATCAGTTGTGAAGTAATTTCTGTCCAGACTACCAGTAAAATGGTGAGTATTTAGGAAAAGTATTTTCTGAAACTATAATAAAAATCTCATAGGTTCTTTTGCACAGCTATGAAATGAGTCTCTAATAATTAGTCTCGAATATTCTCATAATTTTTGCATAGCTCTGACTAGTGAAGTCAAATGTTAAATAAAACAACTCTAAATGAAGAAAGCAGAGAAAATCGCTTTAGTTTGTTTTAATCAATATTTTATTCCTTGCAAAGCACTATGGCTGCTTCTGGAAATCAATGATGAAGTGCGGCCTTTGTAGTTCAATTGACTTTCTGCTCTAGACCGTCTGCATGGCTATTAACACAAAGTGGAATTAAGATGGAGAGCTGCACAGTCAGACCTGAATAATCCATACAAGTTTACCCGTACCCCAGGGTCTCCGAAAACACTGTGCTTCGGAGGAACCGGCCTGACATCCTCCGCATGCTATTGACTTGTTGAATCCCAAATTCTTTAATCTGAATAAAAATAGCAGTTCTCAATCTGACTGGCATTGCAGAGGTTCAGCCACGACCAAATCGATAACTCCTCAGAGACAGAAGACTGCCCGTCAGCTACACAGAACGACAGCACACTGGCTGGGCTGCAGGAAGAAGAGAAAACCTCATTTCTACACACATGCACCTTCACACACAGATGTATATTTATGTGTGATAAGATCTAGATAACTAGGATTAAATGTAGGGAAACTTTGCCAGGGGAAAAAGAAGATACAGTAAGACTTGGGAGAGAAGGAAAGGCAAATGCTGAAATCTGCTGATGCCAGTCAAGTGTGCCAGAGGAGCGAGTGTGGCAGATGACAGGCATCTTCGAGCAATGAAAAGTTTTGTCCAGCTGCAGTTTGGAACTGTTCACTGGAACTGTGACATCCTGCTGATTTTTTTTTTAATATACCACACATAATTATGACCACAAAGCATTTGTCGTTCTATGACTGGCTTATTTCATTCAGCCCAGCCGTATATTCCAAATAGACAAGTTTCTCTCTTTTCAAAGCCTAAAAAAAAATAGTTTTACTCTGTCAAGTTTTCTTTTTCTTTAAGGACATGTGTGTGAGTGTGTGTGTGCGTATGATCATGTTTGCGTATGTGCAAGTGCAGGTGTACATGTTGGTGGATTTACACGATGAAGCTCACTCTTGAGCGCCATTCCTCAGGAGCCATTTACTTTTTCTTTTTCCTTTGTATTGATTACATTTCTTTGATAGTTTCACACTTGTATGTAGTGCATTCTGATTAACCTCATTCACCCTGAAATCTCATATCTCACTCTTGCCCACTGCCACACCCCATTCCTACTGGTCCCTTTCCCAAATGGGTTTGGAGCTATCCATCGGAGCCTGGTGGGTGCACAACTGAAGGCAATATCCACATTTCCGCCAGAATCCATTAGTTGCTAACAGTTTGGTGGGGAGGAGGAAGGCCTCATGAGTGCCTATCAGTCCATTCTAGTCTGTTGACAGGCCCAGTCTTGTGCAGGACGATCAGAAAAGATCTTAGAGTTGCTGTAAGACCATGTTTGCTATGGCTGTGTAGCATTCTGAACACTGCATTTTCTCCTTAATCTCTGGGTTCCTTCATCCTCTCCTCTCTGCTCTGTCCCCCTGAGCCTTAGAGCAAGTGGCATAAATGTTCCTGAACCTTAGATCCATCCTATGAGTGCAAAACTCTCATTTATTTTAAGCACTACGAAGAGCCACAATCTGCATGCACAGTTTTTCACTGCAGAGAATCTTTCCTAATTAAGGATGAGAGTAACATTTGTCTATAGGTACAAACATAAATACTTACATTACAGTTTTGTGTCTGGTCAGTTTAAATAAATAACAGTAGTGAGTTTTCCTAGGGTCTCTGACTACCCCACAACCGGCTGTGGCTTTTTAACTAGGTTAACAGGTCCACTTCTTGAGTCCTGAAACTGTTCTTCGCTAGCCTGGAGCTTGTGCACTGGGCCATGCTGCATGGCCAGTAAGTAGGGAGCCTCCTGCTCCCGCCTTCCCAGGGCTGGGATTAGAAACACATGCCACGATGGTTGTTTGCTCTTTCGTGGGTTCTGGGGGTGAAGCCCAGGTCCTCATAAGCGCACAAAACACTTTACTGACTAAACCATTTCCCCAGCCCTTTGCCAGGCTTTCTTGAGCCCATCACCTGTTGATGGACACTAAGCTGTTCTTTTGCACTGACTAGTAAGAATAATGCATCGAGAAACTAAACATGGATGTGAATGTCTCTTTAAAATAGCAATTTTATATTCTGAGGGTGTATGCTTGAGTGAGGCTGCAAGTCATATGGAATGAAAAAAATGTTTGTCAACTATCTATCTGAGAGAGGTATGTATATCCTAATTTGCTTATTTCTGGCTGTAATAAAACACTGACCAGAATCAGCTTGGAAGGAAAGGGCTTGTTTGGCTTCCAGGTTAGATTCCAACATCAAGGAAAGTCAAGCAGGAACTCAAGGCAGAAACCTCTAGGTAGGAGCAGAAGCAAAAACAAAGGAGAAATATTACTTGCTGACTGTTTAGCTGCTTCCTGGGTTGTTCCATGACTACCTGCCCAGGCATGGCACTGACCACGGTGGTCTGGGCCTTCCTACATGAATCAGTAACTAAGAAAATGACCCGCACATGTGCCCACAGGTCTTTCAATGGAAGCAATTTCTCAAATGAGGTTTTATCCATACTTCTACAGATTTTCTTTCAAATTGCTGCCATCTGTTTTTCAAGTCAGTGTCAGGTAAAATCGTATGTCTTCTGCATGCAAAGTATTACTTTTTCCTAGCTTCTTCTTGATGCTGAAGATTATAATGAGTCCATAGCAAAATGAAAAGATTATGAGCCGAGTGTGTGTAAGCCTTGATAGTTTACACGTGCTCTATGATCACTTCCCTTCTCTTGACATCTCTATTTGGATGAGCCATTTGCAGAGACATCACCCTAAACATTTGGGTGAGTATCTCCTGTGATGAGAACATTACCCAACTTAACAAACAACTGTGCATTATCCTGGCCAAAAAAAATGTATATTCGCTACGTCATATATTGGTTTATGCTTAAACTCCTCCAGTTTTACTCAAAGGATTTTGTGGTTTTCTGCTCCTGGGATCCAAGTTCTAATCAAATTGCTTATTACAGCTCTGTCATTGGCTTTGTGGGAAGCCCGGGACTGCTTGCTTGCTTTCTATGTATCTTTCATTCTTGCTTCCTTTCTTTTAAATTTACTTGTCTTAATTTTGTACATTATGTATTGTGTGTGTGCGTGTGTGTGTGTGTGTGTGTGTGTGTGTGTGTGTGTGTGTGTGTGTAGATGTGTGCATGCCTGGGTGCACATGTACAAAGGTGCATATGAAATACAGACATCAACATACAATGTTTAATCATTTCTACTTCATCATTTGTTTGAGAGAAGGTCCTTCACTGAGTCTGGAGCTCAGACAAACAACATTTCCCCCTGTTGGGATTGCAGGTGGATGTCACCAACAAATCTGGCTTAAAAAAAAAATAAGGATGCTGGAGGTCTGAACTCATGTTTGCATAGCAAGTAATTTTTCCACTGAGCCATCTCTCCAGCCCTTCAAGCCTGTCTTCTCATAGAATATCCAATATTGTGGATTTTTCTGAAGATTTCCTTGTGATTACCTTTAACTTAATTATTATTTGGCAAAATGCTACACCATTGCGACTGTGTATGTCTGATTATATCACACCAGGAGGCAAACAGGCTTAGGGAGCTGGTTGATCAGATGGCTGCTAGGCCTCCCGTATCGAGATAATGCTTACCTTACAGCGAATAATCACCTAATGAGTAACACTGTAAGGTCTCATCAATGTCCTCTTCCCCTGAAAGCTGCTACTCAATGGTTTAAGTTTCCATTCCTGCCCTCGGTTCAAGAAAGTTGTGAAATTAGAAATTAGAAACAATTCTTTCACTGTTGATTCTTGTGTTTTCTTGGTCTTATTTAACAATAAGTCACAAAGGTATGCAATGTACAGACAAGAATCACATCGCTTAGAATAAGTGTTCCAACACACACACACAAAACCTACCTGCACACATATGTGCATACACATGAGCATGTACACATACAGAAACACATATACACATATCTAGCACACACACAGAGAAACACACAAACAGAATGACTGACAACAGCAGTGAGGTTGACGGTTTTGGTAAATGCAGATGTCCAGACATATGTAGTCAACTCTGAAACACATCTTCACAGGAGAGCCAGAATCTTGTGAAAACAGAAGTCTGTCTCAGAACCAGCAAAATGTGCCAAGTAGCATAGCACACAGCTGCTAAAAGTACCAGATACCCTCATAGGCAAAAGGAAGTTCTGTGAATTAACAAATCGCTGTTTAATTTCCTCTGAATGTGGATTCCTGGTACCAGTGTATCAGCCTGAGGAATTTGTCAAATTGGATATCTCACAGTGGCAGGTTGAAAAGTTTAGTAACCTGTGTTAATTAGGTTTTCAGAACCAGGTTCTATGCAAGCTTTATAGGTATTCACAAATTTTCATCTACTTTGAGAAAATAAAATCCAACTTATATTACTGAGTCCAGCTGTAGACTGCTTCTAGTTTTATTGGAGACACACACTGCATGTGTTCAGCAACCAGCACTTCCTCTCATACACCACACACTGCCTAACTCTAAAGCAGGAATGTACACAAGAACTAAGTTGGGCAAAGGAGATTGAGCCGGACAAAGAAGTCAACAACGACAAAACAGCTGAGTCACTACCACGATGGCCCGGGGTGTGAACCGGAGGAGGAAGACACCGAGTCAAGCCCTGGACCTGCTGGTCACTTTCCAGGTTCTGAACATCTTAATCAGGTCTGGAGAGTGAGAGCCGAGCATCTGTAGATGATGAGTATTTATTAAGCACTTATTGTATACCAGAAATACCCACTTACTGTACACCAGAAAATATCCAAAAACTTTACCCTAATAATCTTAGTTATCAAAACAGTGCTAATTGTGATTGCTAGAACAAGTAAGGAATGAACATACAGGAGCTAGCGCGCCAGTTCAGTCACAAAGAGCTTGTCACGTAAGCATGAGTAACTGAGTTCAAGCCCCAGAAAGTCAAACAATAGCCAGGTGTGGCAATGCACTGCACACCGGTCAATCTCGGAACCTGGCGGCAGAATCAGAGGATCTGTGGGCTTGCTGGCCAGGCAGCCTAGCCAGGCTGGCGAGCTCCAAGTTCCGAGAGATCTCCTCTCACAAAATAAGGTGGAGACTGAAAGGGGGAGGCTCCTCAGTAATGACATCTTGCCTGCACACGCGTGCTACACACACATGCATGCACATGTACACACAGAGAGAACAAATATAAATGCGATCACAGGAAGAGATACATTTTTCCTGTCGGGAGGTACAGAGATCTGAAAAGGCCATTGTATTAAGGTAACTGCAACTTCTCACGCCCAGTGGCAGAGTTACACGGGAAATTAGACGTTGTCACATGCAGCATGATATAGTTGTAGCCCCAAACTTTGGAGGTGAGGCAGGATGGTGCAAAGTTCAAGATTAGTTTGGGCTATGTGGCAAATAGAAAGCCAACGTGGTCTGAATGGCAAACCAACCCTTGAGAAAGCCAAGTGATCACATGGGGAAAAAATTGAGGCTCTGTGAAGACAAATGATCTTCAACTTCATCCTGAAAGGGCGAAGATGAATCTTGTTAGGACTGATCTGACGTCACAAAGGAGGTGCAGACTCTATGCTATAAATGAGGGACGTTGTCACTAAGGTAGTTGCACACACAGAAGAGAGCTTTTTAAAAGCGCTGCTGTGAAAACTAGATCACACTTGGTGCTCCGCAGAAATGGGCAAGCCACTAATTCAGGGCCTGGCTGACTGGTGGGCTCCTGGGATGGAAAACCAAACAAACACGTGAGCTCACTTGATGACATGAATACCAACAGACTTTGTAAGGAAAGTGATCCTTTTAAATGTAAAATATTATGCACTGAGAAGAGCAAATTTCACACACAGTATAAATCAAGGTCATCTCATAGCATT
The DNA here is from genome assembly GCA_010120015.1 of Rhombomys opimus. Classification (NCBI taxonomy): domain Eukaryota; kingdom Metazoa; phylum Chordata; class Mammalia; order Rodentia; family Muridae; genus Rhombomys; species Rhombomys opimus. Next base: position 6,259,622 of record REGO01000054.1, on the reverse strand, counting down.
TAAATTTGAGCCGGATTCTCCTTCCCATCATTTGGCCTTCGGCGCGTTTCGGATTGCCATGGTTGGCACTTTCTTCCCAATTGTTCTTCCCTTTTTGTATACGTTGTAGTATTATGGGCTATTGGAGCTGTGAGTTTTCTGACCAAAGTTCACCTCATAGTTGTTGTCTCTTGAAGTGAAACACATTTTCCTGAACCAAGAAATTTTAGCAGGAGAGGGATATAGTGTCGTACTTGGTTATGTGAGTCATGAACTCGGAAGCAGGTTGCTGAGTGTCCTGGCTCAGGTTTTCATCGAATTGCCATCACATGGCGGCCAGGGCAGCTGTCACCAGAGGGCATAACCAGAGCTGAAGTTTTCTTCTCAGTCACATGAATGTTGGCAAGCCTGTGCTCTTTACCCCGGGAGCCTTCTCTCTCTTCTTCCCGCTGTCTGTGTCTCCTGCTCCTTTTTCCTTCCTTCCCTTTCTCCTCCATCTCTCCCTCACTTCCTCCCTCTTTCTCTCTGTGTGAGTGTGTGTATGTGTATGTAATGTTTGTGTGTGTGTGTGTACATGTGTGGTATACATGTACATATAGAGACCAGAGGTCAATCCTGAGCAGCTTTCTCTCCACTTTAGTTTTTCAGACAAGACTTCTCACTGAATCTCATTAATGTGGCAGGACTGGTCAGCAAGCTGTCTGCCTCCCCAGCACTGGGATGACAGGTGCTGCATGCTGTTAACTCTGTATGTTTTTAATTTGTATTTGTTTGTTTCTTAATGTGAGCTTTGAAGTTAGAACACTGATCTTTATGCATACAAGGCAAGCACCTTATCAACTGAGACCTCTCAGGAGCCCTGAAGAACTTTTTAAAGCACCAGCAATCTGTCTTAGTTTCCTGGAGAACTGGGAAGAGTCTAATAATTCTCTATTGAAGTGGAAGTTTCTGGGCTCTTTGGAGACTCAGTTGTGTCCTGTGATGTTTTGCTGGAAGCTGCCTATGAGAGGGCACGTGATGATTTGCTGTGAGCTGTCTTGTGCTAGGAGCTGACTTGAAAACATCCATGGGTAGACTTTGAGGACAACAGATATTTAGAAGCCAATGGACAGTGAGACAATACTTTATGGGTCAACATCATTGAGCTGTTTTTCATTCTTTGACACTTCACTTTGCAGAGAGAAACGTTCCAGAGAACTTCTCAGGGCAATCCAACTGAGTCTTGCAGCTTTCACTGACTTGTCACAATCTGCTGAATTGTGCTGACTCGGGTTGTTCTGTGTTGGCATTTGGACTGGGCTGATGGTATCTGAACAACAAAGAGTGACTCACCCCAAGGAACTACTTCTAAAATGGTCTATACCCCCCTTTTCCTAATAAGCTTCTTTCTCCTCTACCTCAGTGGCCAGTGGTTGGAAGGGAGGCAGAAGCATTTAAGAACCCTAAATAAAGTAGGTTTGTTGAAAAATCTAAGCTTACACTCCGAAAGCTGAGTTGCCAAAGCTGCGCCAAGATTTCAATGTTACCATCAATAAAAAATGTCCGCCTGTGGGAGGTGCAGGTCTGTGATTGCAGAACCCTAACTACAGGGCCAAGGGAAACTGGCTAACATCTATCTGCATGGCGATTAGACAAATGTTTCTGAAAAGAAGCTTTGAATATCCACACATCTAACGAGGCTTGTTTGGACCTGGGGATGGCCCTGCAGGCAATTCAGACAGCTTCACCAGTGCTGGACACTCATCTGTGGGTTCTGGCCCTTCCTGCTTGTTAACTGCTATGCTGCTTCAGAGCAGAAGAGGAGCAGTGGGAGGTCTTGGGACCACTCAACTAAGCCTTCGCTTCCTCAGACCAAAATGCAAAGTCAGAAAAAGGATAGAGCACGTCAGCCAAGCCTAGACAGAGCATCCGAGAGGAGAAGTGGAGCTGTTTTACAGAACAGGCACAGGCACCAAGAAGTAACGATGGCCCTAGACACCGCAGAAGGCGCGCCCTGGAAATAGTCTCAGACCCTCTCACTCCATGGAGTTCTGCTTTGCTTTCCACAGACCTCCTCAGTCATGCAAGTGTCCTGTCTAAACACACAGCTGGGCTGACAAGTGGCTAGCAGTTAAGAGCATTTGCTCCTGGGTTCCCAGAGCCCACATCAGGCAGCTCACCTTCACCTGTAGCTTCAAATCTCAGGAACCCTAAACCGTCTCCTAGTTTCCAAACGCACCTGAAAGCACGTGTTTATATCATCCCTCCCCTCCCCCCCACACAATGAAAAATAAGTCTTTTAAAAGTGTATTAGTAAATCTCTCTATCACTATCTTTCTCCTGTTTTTTTCTATGGCAGGTTGTAAAGCAAAGAAGTATAAGCCATTGGACATTGAGCTTCTTCTGAGGTTTCTATCTCAGTGATGAAACTTCATGACCAAAAGCAATATGGGGCTGAAAAGGGTTATTTCAGCTCACAGCTCTTAGGCCAAACTTCACCACTGATAGGAGTCAGGGCAGAAACTCAAAGCAGGGACTCAGAGGCAGGACCTGAGGAAGAAGCCATAAAGCAATACTGATTACTAGCTTGCTCTCAGGGCTTGCTCAGTCTGCCTCCTTACACAGCTCAAAACCAGCTGCACAGGGTGCCACCACCCCTTTGGGCTGGACCTGTCCACACAAATCATTAATCAAGAGAATGTTTTACAGAGGCATTTTCTCAGCGGAGGTTCCTCTTCCCAGAAAGTTGACAACAAAACAAAACCCAAAGAACCCCTTGCCAGCCTGACACACAAACATATAACTGTTAAACTATGACTATTCTTTTCTTGTTGTCCCCAAAGCTCATGTTAATATTAATATGACAATATAAAACACTCCAATGTTTAAAACTCACAGTCTTTACATTTTCAAACACTTTATAAGTTTTTTAAGACACCAGGTCTCTTTCAAAGTTCAAAGCCTTGCTAGAATACCCAAAGACTCTTAACTCCTGTAAAATGGGCTCCTGAAAAATAAATTAAGGTTTTGTGTTTTTTTTTTTTTCATTCTAAGAGGGAAGGAAACAGGGTCACACTCAGATGAGAGCAACAGCGAAGTCCCACAATGCGGAACTTCTGATGCCGTCTTCAGGATCCAGAACAAAGGCTTGCCACTGAATACATAGCAACTCTCATGGGCTCACAGACAGCACTCACAGTGCGCAGGCTCAGGCAAGCTCTGCTCCAAAGCGACTGCTGTCCTCGGTGGTTGCTGATTCACCCATGACATTGTCCTTCATGATATTCCCCCATGATTGGTCTCTACAGAAACTGGGCTGCATCTTCATCAATTGCTGCTCAGGACCCTCTTCAGGTTCTCCGTCTCATCCATGGTGCCAAGCCTCTGTTCTCTACGTGACCCTCTCCTGAGGCTTCCAGTGTAACTGAGGCTGCATGCCTCACAGATGGCTCTTCCAGGACTCTCCTTAGGGACTTCAGCCCTACCACACGGTGCTAAGCCCACGTGCTCTCGATTAACACTGCAGGCCTTGAAGGCAGTCAGTGCCGCTCGGGAGAACTTAACAAACTATCAAGTCAATTGACCAGTGCAACATATAGTTTTGTCCCCAAGGCTTCTGTGTGCTAGCCTCAAGGAGACACTTCCTAGCAGAGCTCACCTCAACGATGTCGGGCTCTTCTTAGTCACAGCCAATTTCTCAGACACAGCTAACCCACATCCATTGCCCTAGCAAAGCAAAGGTCTCAGGTTAGTGTTTCTGGCTGCTTAATGTTAGTGCTAATGGTTCAACATACAAAAATCCATCAATGTAATCCACCGTATAAACAAACTGAAAGAAGAAAAACCACATGATCATCCCAAAAATCCAACACCCCTTCATAATAAAAGTCTCGGAGAGATCAGGAATACAGGCCCATACTTAAACATAATAAAGGCAATATATAGCAAGTGGCTAGCCAACATCAAATTAAATGAAAAGAAACTTAAGAGCAATTCCACTAAAATCAGGGACAAGACAAGGCTGTCTACCATCTCCATATCTATTCAACATAGTACGTGAAGTCCTAGCTAAAACAATAAGACCACTACAGGAGACCAAGGGGATACAATTTGGAAAGAAAGAAGTAAAAATATATCTATTTGCAGATAATATGATAGTATAAGAATTCCTTCAGCTGATAAATACCTTCAGAAGAGTGGCTAGATACAAAATTAACTTAAAAATCAGTAGCAGGAGTGGAAATATGGCTCAGAGGTTAAGAGCACATGTTGCTTTGCAGAGGACCTGAGTTCAAATCCCAGATCCCAGGCTAGGTGGCCCACAACTGCCTGTAACTCCAGATCTGTGGAGTACAACCCTCTTTTGGCATCTGCATGTATATATACACACAGAGATAGATACATAAATTAACAAAAAGATAAAAAAAATCCATAGCCATTCTTTATAAAAATGATAAATGGACTGAGAAAAAAGTTACAGAAATAACACCCTTCACAATATCCACAAATAATATAAAATATCTTGGTGTAACTCTAACTAAGCAAGTGAAAGACATGTATGACAAGAAATTCAAGTCTCTGAAGAAAGAAATTGAGGAAGATATCAGACGATGGAAAGATCTCCCATGTTCATGGATCAGTAGGATTAACATAGTAAAAATGGTCATCGTACCAAAAGCAACATACAAATTTGATGTAATTCCTGTCAAAATTCCAACATAACTCTTTACAAAGAGAAATTCTCAATTTCATATAGAAAAAAAAAAAAACAGGATAGTAAAAACAATCCTGAACAACAAAAGAACTTCTAGGGGTATCCTGATTTCAAGTTGTATTACAAAGCGATAGTAATAATAATGATAATGGTAATAATAATAATAATAACAATAATAATAATAAATGGCACTGGAATAAAAACAGACAAGGTGATCAATGGAATCAAATCAAAGACCCAGAAATAAACCCAGCACTTGAATTTTTGACAAAGAAGCCAAAACCCTACAGTAGGGGGTTGGGAGGGAAGGCCAGCAACTTCAGCAAATGGTGCTGGTCTAAGCAGAGGTCTGCATGGAGAAGAATGCAAGTAAGTTCATATTTATCACCCTCCACAAATCTTAGGTCCAAGTGGATCAAAGCCTCAACATAAGACCAGAAACACTAAACCCAAGAAAAGAAAAGTGAGGAATAGCCTTGGACATATTGGTACAGGAGACAACTTCCTGAACAGACACCAACAGTTCAGGTGCTAACATCAACAATTGATAGATGGGACCTCTTGAGAATGAAGTTTCTATAAGGCAAAGGACACTGTCAATAGGACAAAATGGTAGCCTACAGACTAGCAAAAGATCTACATCTACAAACCAAACCTACATTAAACAGAGGGCTAATATCTAAAATATATAGAGAACTCAAGAAATTAAATACCAAAAAACCAAATAATTCAATTAAAAATGGGGTACATTCTTGATTTAGAGGGCTAAACCAAGAATTCTCAAAAGAGGAATTGCTAATGGCTGAGAAACACTTAAAGAAATGTTTGGCATCCTTAGTCATCAGGGAAATGCAAATCAAAATGACTATGACATTCCATCTTACACCCATCAGAGTGGCTAGAGTCAAAAATTCAAGCGATGACACATGCCAGCAAGGATGAGGAGAAAGAGGAATGCTCCCCCATTGCTGATTGGAATGAAAACTTATACAACCGCTTTGGAAATCAGCCTGGTGCTTTCTTAGACAATTGAGAATAGTACTACCTCAAGACCCAGTTATACCGCTTTGGGGCATATACCCAAAAGATGCTCCACCATACAACAAGGACATTCGCTCAAATATGTTCATGGCAGCTTTATTCATGATAACCAGAATCTGGAAACAACCCAGATGTCCCTCAACTGAAGAATGTATAAAGAAAATGTGGTATTTACACAATGGAGTACTACTCAGCTATTAAAGTCAAGGAAATCATGCAATTTGCAGGCAAATGGGTGGAACTAGAAAAAATCATCCAAACCCAGAAAAACATACATGGTATGTACTCACTTATAAGCAGACATTAGATCTATAGTACATACAGGATAACTATATTATAATCCACAAACCCAAAGAAGCTAAGTAACAAGGAGGGCCCATTGGAGTATGCTTGACTCTCACTCAGAAGGGGAAATAAAACAGACATTGAAAGCAGATGAAGAAAGGGAACCGGGTGAGAGAGCAGGTGGGGAAGGGAATGAGGGTGGGGAACAGGTATGGGAAGTCAGGGAAGGGAGGGCCATAGGGATGGGAGAGAGATGGAAGCTGATGGGTGAGCATCTCTGGGACAAGCTCGAGACCAGCCTCGGCATAGGCTCCTGGGAGGGCATGGGTGACTCTAGCTGTGGAGACTGAAGTGGTCACCGCCTAAAGCCAGGCAAGACTTTCAAGGGTGAGGGGGTCACCCACCCACAAAACTTTCGACCCTAAATTTACCTTGCCTACAAGATAGGCAGGGATAAAGAGGTAGCAGAGTTTGAGGAAATGGCCAATCAATGACTTGAGACCCACCCCATAAGAGAAAGCCAACCCTTGTCACTATTAAAGATACTCGTCTATGCTTGCAGCCATGAGCTGAGCTAACTGTTCTCTGAGAAGCTCCACCTAGCAGCAGATCAAAACAGATGCTGAGACCCACAGCCAAAAGTTAGAGAGCTGTTTGGGAATCTTGTGGAAGAGTTGGGGAAAGGAGAGAGGACATGAAGAAGCCAAGAACTCCACATGAAGACCAACAGAGGCAACTAACCTAGGCCCATGGGGGCTCACAGAGGTTAAACCACCAACCTAAGTGCATGTATGGACTGGACCTGGACTCTCTACACTTATAGAGCTGATGGACAGCTGTTTTCATGTGGGGCCCTTAGCAACTGAAACAGAGGCTGTCAGTGTCATGGACACAGTTGCCTGTTATTGGATCCCTTTCCCCTAGCTGGGTAGCCATGTCTGGCCTCAGTGGAAGAAGATGTTCTTAGCCCCGATGCAACATGAAGTGGTGAGGCAGGGTAGCACATGGGGAGGGGGTATCTCTCTTCCCTTAGGAGAAAGGGATTGGGGATAGAGGAAGAGGGTGGGACTGGGAGGAGAGAAGGGAGAGGGCTGATACTGGTATGTAAAGTGAATAAAAAAATAAATAAACAATAGATACAAAATACAGATTCTTAATTCAAAATATTTAACGGCTTTGATAGATTCTTTAAAGGGCTCTCAAACTTCTCTCTAGAACTTTCAGGCCAGCCCTCCATCATCTGCATTGCTCTCAGGTATATTTTTTAAGTTCCCACAACAACTCAGTAAGTCCTGAACACTGGACGGTTTTTCTAGCCCTAAGTTCCAAAGTTCTTCCATTATCCCCTAAAACCAACATGGTCTCACATGTGTCACAGCGACAGTCCATGGTCCTAGAACCAGTTTCTGTCTTAGTTAAGATTTCTAATACTATAATAAAACATCATGATCAAAAGTAACTTAAAAAGGAAAGGGTTTCTTTCAGCTTACAACCTCAGGTCACAGTCTATCCCTAAGAGGAACTGGGGCAGGAACTCAGGGCAGAAACCTGGAGGCAGGAACCGAAGCAGAAGCCATAGAGGAAAGTTGTTTAATTGCTT
>REGO01000054.1:6225707-6251301 GCA_010120015.1 Rhombomys opimus | reverse complement strand
GTCTCGGGCTCTGCTATTAAACACACTTGCATTCTGAGCTCCTGAGTTAGGGTCTCGCACATGGGGGAAGGGTACACAGCGTGCCTCTGTAATATGCATGCAACATTACATAACAGAGTGTTCATAATGTGTGCATGAACCATTCCATTTCCATGTAAATAGGGATCACAAGCACTTTATTTTGTAATCAGCATGCCATTCTATATCCACTGACTGTGGACTTGGTCATATTGCATGAATGCAGGTAAATGTTGTTTACCAAACTATTTTTGAATACTTAGATTTTTCATTGTTATTTGCTTTCTGTCTTCATTTGTACACACTCTTTAAAAAAGTAATAAATGCTACTATACATGTTTTGCCATGTGAGATGTTGGGGAGTTTTTCCAAAAGAAAAGTTCCTACAGAAGAAATGTTTGGTTTAAGGACCTGGTCATGAAACTTGCTCTTCACAAAGATTTGATCAGTTTGTGAAGGAAGTGTGTCTGTCACCTGATCCTTATGTCAGTAATATCCACTTCTGCCTCTGAAAATAAGAGATGGAATATATATATGATGGTATTCTGCTTTCTCTTGGAGTGAAGAAGATCTTTTCTTGTCTGACTCCTCATTTGTTAATCATGTACAATGGAATTGGTTTTTTGAAAACTTGCAGTTTGCTTCCCAATACAGTTCACATTGGTTGTCTGCTATTAAGAAATCCTTGCTTCATTCTCTTGTGTATTTTGGAGGATTTTAGTTCTTGTGAATCTTGACAAATTTCCCCTTTGTAAGGTGAGATTTGTGTGTGTGTATATGTGTGTGTGTGTGTGTGTAACTGTGTCTGTGTGTGGTTTTGTGCACCTGTGCCAGGTCAACCTTGGAGGCATTCTCAAGGCCTATCCACCTGTTTTTTGTTTGTTTGTTTGTTTGTTTTTTGTTGTTGTTTTGTTTTGAGACAGGTCTGTCATTAGACTTTCAGCTCCATGTTGGCTAGGCTAGCTGGCCATCAAGCCCCAAAGGCCTGCTTTCCTAATCCCATTGTTGAAATTAAAAGTGTGAACCAGCATGCCTGGATTTTGTGTGTGTGTGTGTGTTCTAGGAATGGAACTGGTTTAGGACATGTGGTTTAACCATTGGAGATCCATAGCATGCTTCATTTTGCTGGCTTTTGTTTATTTTGCAAAATTTTTATAACTGTTCACTCATATTTACTCTGCAAAAATATAAGAATAATTTTGTCAAAAATTAAAGTCCCTTAGATTAGTAGAATTGGTTCACACTGACAGGTTAATTTTGAAAAGTTATGCTTTTAGGCTCTTTACTTTCACAGTCTAAGAAAATACAGTATTGTAGAACTTTGTTCTGTTTTGTTTTTTATTAATTAGTTCAATTTACATCTTGGTTCTAGGCCCCTCCCTCCTCTTCTCCCAGTCCCACCCTTCCTCCCTCATCCCCTTCCCACTATTCCTCAGAATAGGGGAGCCCCCTACCCAGACACCCCAGCTCATCACATGAGGGCTGGGTTTGTCTTCCCCTCCTGCAGCCTTGTAGGGAAGTCCCATAAGGGGGAAGTGATCAGATAGCAGGCAACATAGTCTGTGTCAGAGACTGTGTTAGGCAGACATGAAGCCTAAGATGCTCATTGGGCTCATCTTCTTGGGGTCTGTGCATTGTAGCATGTCTATCCTGTACTATATGACTAAAGTCCACTTATAAGTGAGTACATACCACATGTGTCTTTCTGCTTCTGAATTACTTCACTCAGGATGATCTTTTCTAGTTCCATCCATTTGCATGCAAATTTCCTGATTTTCTTGTTTTTAACGACTGAGTAGTATCCCATTGTGTAAATGTTACCACAGTTTCTTTATCCATTCTTCAGTTGAGGGACATCTGGGTTGTTTCCAGTGTGAATAAATCCACTATGAACATGGTTGAACAAATGTCCTTGTGGGATGGTGGAGCATCTTTTGGGTGTATGCCCAGAAGTGGTATAGCTGGATCTTGAGGTAGCACTATTCCTAATTGTCTGAGAAAGTGCCAGATTGATTTCCAAAGTGGTTGTACAAGTTTGCATTCCCACCAGCAATGGAGGAGGGTTCCCCTTTCTCCACAACCTCTCCAGCATGTGTTGTCACTTGAGTTTTTGATCTTAGCCATTTTGATGTAAGGTGTAAGAAGAAATCTCAGGATCATTTTGATTTGAATTTCCCTGATAACTAAGGATGTCTAGCATTTCTTTTAAGGGTTTCTCTGCCATTCGATATTCCTCTATTGAGAATTCTCTGTTTAGCTCTGTAACCCATTTTTAAATTGGATTTCTTCATTTGTTGCTGTTTAACTTAAGTTCTTTATATATTCTGAATATTAGCCCTCTGTCAGATACAGGGTTAGTGAAGATCCTTTCCCAGTTTGTAGTCTGTCATTTTGTTCTCATGACACTGTCCTTTGCTTTAGGGAGATTTTCAGTTTCATGAAATCCCATTTATTGATTCTTGATCTTAGAGCCTGTGCTGCTGGTGTTCTGTTCAGGAAGTTGTCTCCTGTGCCAATGAGTTCTAGGCTCTTCCCCAATTTTCCTTCTAACAGGTTTAATGTGTCTAGTTTTATGTTGAGGTCTTTGATCCAATTGCATTTTAGTTTTGTGCAGGGTGGTAAGTATGGATCTATTTGCATTTTTCTACATATAGACATACAGTCAAACCAGCACCATTTGCTGAAGATGTTATCTTTTTTCCATTGTATGGTTTTGGCATCTTTGTAAAAAATCTGGTGTCCATAAGTGTGTGGGTTTATTTCTGGGTCTTATATTCAATTCCATTGATCTAGCAGTCACTTTCTATGCCAGTACCATGCAGGTTTTACTATTGTTGCTCTATAGTACAGCTTGAGATCAGGGATGGAGATACCTCCAGAAGATCTTTTATTGTAGATTGTTTTACAAATTCTGGGTTTCTTGTTATTCCATATGAAGTTGAGAATTTTTCTTTCAAGGTCTGTAAAGAATTGTGTTGGTAATTTGATGGGAATTACATTGAATCTGGCCCTGGGCTTTTTTTTGGATGGTTGACTTTTGGTGACAGCTTCTATTTCCTTAGGGAATATAGGACTATTTAATTGATTTATATGGTCTTAATTCAGCTTTGGCAAGTGGATTCAATCAAAAAAATTGTCCATTTTATTTATATTTTCAAATTTTGTGGTATATAGGCTTTTGAAGTAAGACCTAATGATTGTTTGGATTTTCTCAGTGTCTGTTGTTATGTCTCCCTTTTTATTTCTGAATTTATTGATTTGGATGGTGTCTCTCTGCCATTTAGTTAGTTCAGCTAAGGATTTATCTGTCTTGTTGATTTTCTCAAAGAACCTGTTCTTGGTTTCATTGATTCTTTGAATTGTTTTATTTGTTTCTAATTTATTGATATCAGCCCTGAGTTTGATTATTTCCAGCCATCTACTCCTCTTGGGTATGTCTGCTTCTTTTCTTTTCTAGGGCTTTTCGATGATCCTTTAAGTTGCTTGTATGAGATGTTTCAAATTTCTTCTTGAATGCACTTAGTGCTATGAATTTTACTCTTAGCACTGCTTTCATTGTGTCCCGTAAGTTTGGGTATGTTTTGCCTTCATTTTCATTGAATTCTAGGAAGTCTTGATTTCTTTCTTTATTTCTTCCCTGACCCAGCTGTCATTGAGTAGTGAGTTGTTCAGTTTCCATGTGTGCGTTGGCTTTTTGCTAATTCTGTTGTTGTTGAAGTCCAGCTTTAGTCCATGGTCATCAGATAGGATACAAGGGATTAAATTTCAATCTTCCTGTATCTTTTGAGGCTTGCTTTGTGACCAACTATTTGGTCTAATTTGGAGAAGGTTCCCTGAGGTGCTGAGAAGGTAAATTCTTTTGTGTTTGGGTGAAAGGTTCTGTAGATGTCTGTTAGGTCCATTTGATTCATGACCTCTGTTAGAGTCATTGTTTCTCTGTTTCACTTCTGTTTTGTTGACCTATCTTTTGTTGAGAGTGGGATGTTGATGTCTCCCACTATTAATGTGTGCAGATTTATGTGTGGTTTCAGTTTTATTAATGTTTTTTTTTTTTTTAATGTGTGTGGGTTTGTTTTTGGGACATAGATGTTGAGAATTGTGATGTCTTCTTGGTGGAATTTTCCTTTGATGAGTATGAAATGACCTTTCCCATCCCTTTTGGTTAATTTTGGTTGAAAATCTATTTTATTAGACATTAGAATGGCTACTGCTGCTTGCTTCTTTGGTCCATTTTCTTGGAAAACAGTTTTCCAGCCCTTTACTCTCAGGTAATTTCTATCTTTGTGACTTAGGTGTGTTTCCTGTATGCAACAGATTGTTGGGACTTTTTTTTTTTTTTTTACACATCTATTCTGTTAGTCTGTGTCTTTTTATTGGAGAGTTGAGTCCATTGATGTTGAGGGAGATTAATAACCAGTGGCTGTTAAATGCTCTAATTTTGCTGTTGGTTGTGGTAGAGTGTTTGTGTGCTCAGCTACTTTTAGTTTTGCTGCAGTGAGGCTATTTATTTCCTGTGTTTTTCTTAATGTAGTTAGCTTTCCTGGGTTGTATTTTTCCTTCTAGTGTTTTCTGTAGTGCTAGATTTGTGGGTAGGTATTGTTGAAATTTGTTTTTGTCATTGAATATCTTGTTTTCTCCATCTATGATGACTGAGAGTTTTGCTGTGTACAGTAGCCTGTGTTCTCTTAGTGTCTGCACAATAACCGTCCAGGCCCTTCTGGCTTTCATAGTCTCTGTTGAGAAGTCAGATGTCATGTCTTACTGATGGGTTTGCCATTATATGTTACTTGGCCATTTTCCCTTGCAGCTTTAGTATTTTTTTCTTTGTTCTGTATATTTACTGTTTTGATTATTGTATGGTGGGAGGATTTTCTTTTCTGGTCTAATATATTGGGTGTTCTGTAGGCCTCTTGTATTCTTATAGGCCTCTCCTTTAAGTTGGGGCAATTTTCTTCTATGATTTTGTTGAAAATATTTTCTGGGCCTTGGAGGAGGGAATCTTCTTTTTCCTCTATTCCTATTATTCTTAGGTTTTGTCTTTTCATATTCTCTTGGATTTCTTGGATGGTTTATGTCAGGAGTTTTTAGATTTAACATTTCTTTGAGGAATACATCAATTTCTTCCATTGTATTTTCCACACCTGAGATTCTTTCTCTCATCTCTTGTAGTCTATTGGTTATGCTTACCTTTGTAGTTCCTGTTTTCTTCCCTAAATTCTTCCTCTCCATGATTTCCTCCGTTCGTGTTTTACTTAATTTTTTTCAATTCTATCTTCAGATCATGAGCTGTTTTGTTGATTTCCTTCACCTATCTGACTGTATTTTCCTGTTTTCCCTTCAATCCCTTCAGCTGTCTTCTTGTACATTCCTCTGTTTATTTTATTTCTTTCAGTGATTTAATTATTTCCTCTCTAAAGGCCACAAACTGTTTGGCTGCATCTTCCCGTATTTCTTTATGGATGGCCATGATCTGTTTGTCTTTATCTTCCTCTATTTCCTTATGGATGGCCATAATCTGACTTTATCTTCCTCTAATTCTTTATGCATTTTATTTGTTTCCTCTATTATCCTCTTCATAAGCATAGATGTAAGGTCATATTCTTGAATTTCCTTTATGCTAGATGTTCAGGGCTGCTTGCCCCTGGATAACTGGGTTCTGGAGATGCCATATTACTCTGTCTTCTGTTGTTTGAACTTTTAGGCTGGCCTCTACCCATTGGGCTATCTTAGGTGTTGGCTGTTAGTTTTTGGTGCTTCCTGGAATCCTGGGGTGGGGAGAATCCCCTTGGCAGGAAGATGATTTTTCCTGAAGGAGGCCTCCTCAGCTTTTTAGGTATGGTCACTGAATGGCCGCTGTTTCTCAGGAATTGCCACAGCTCACCTTAGACGTATAGATCTGAGTGGTAACTGTGGCCTTTGTTAGTCAGGGGGCTCTCCACTCACCCAGAGAAGTCCTGAAGACAGCTGTCTTGCTGCTCTGAATTTAATGAGCTGTTGCTGTTGTTCTTATACGTTTTCTAGGTATAGGCCTCTTGAAGAACCCGGGAGCTCCACGGTTTGGTCACTTTAGTTAGGGATAACTAGTTGCCCCCTGGAGCAGTATCTGGGGGCTGATCTTGGGGATCCCAGGTTTCTGTAGGTCTGAGGTTGGGACTCTGTGCCCCAGTACTCAAGCAGTAATCAGTGGTAGGTGAGCACAGCTTTCATGCATGCAGCAGGAGGCTAGCCTGGAGCCTGTAGGAACCCAGATACTTTTCGGGAGCTGGGCGTCCTGAGGTCAGACCTGATGTCCTCCCCACACACACTGTGGGTTTCCTCCTGACAGGGAGACCCAGTCTGTGGTGTTTGGGGGTCCATAGGTCTGCCTGGGTGTTGAGTGGAGCACACAGGAGAGTGGTGGCTCCAAGCTGGCAACTGCGTGTCTGCAGGAACATGGGAAGTTTTCCCAAGAACTTTTCCATGGCGGGGGGGGGGGAGCGGGGAGCTGGGGGTATAGGCTGAGAGCTCTAAGTTCTGACCTGTTGTTTCCCTCACTTTGGGGTTTCCTCCCGACAGGGAAGCCCAGTCTCTGGTGCCACAGTTCTGTCTGGGACAGTGATTTGGCCATGCAGAAGGTCTCTAAGCTGGCAGCTGTGTGCCCATAGGACCCCAGGACCTTTGCCAGGGATTGTCTGTGTGACCTGAGGTCGGTCCCATTTGCTTCCTTCACTGTGGGGTTATCTCTCAACTGGAAACCCCAATCTCCGGTGTTTTGGTGCCCACAGTTCAATCTGGGACGGTGATCAAGACATGCAGGCATGTGGCTCTAGGCTGATGACCCAGTGCCTGCTGGGACTGAAAACTCCGGTTTAGCTGGGTGATCTGAACCTGACTGAATCCCACAGCATGGGGTTTCCTCTCACCTGGGGAACACAATCGCTGGTGTTTTCGGGCCCAGAGTTCAGTCTCTTGGTCCCTGTGCCCTCGCTGCTGTCCTGCTTGTCAGACACAGCGTCCTCTCCCTGCCACCATCTTGGATCTCCCTGTCTTGTATTCTTGTAAGTCCTGTTATCAACCTCCCACTGATCCTCCCACTATTTTAATTCTAAATCAAGTTAGCTGGTATGTTCTTTAACCATACTTCATCTCATTCATATGTGTTGATAGTGTGTGGTTTGCCTTTCTGTACCCACCTGTGATGTTCACAAATGTCAAATCTTTTGAAGCCTTTGAACTATCTTATGATCCTGGGAATTAAATGTTACTTGAGGCCTGACAAAACTTGGTTTCTTTAAAACCAAGTGTTTGAGGCTATTCTTCCTAGTACGGTTCAGGACTACTCTGTTTTGTTTTGCTTTTCCCCTTGTGAGTGAGTGTGTTTGTGTGTTTGTGTGTGTGTGTGTGTGTGTGCGTGCACACCTATGTGTTCTCACATATGAATGCAGATTTGTACACCTGAGTGTAGAGGTCAGAGCACCACCTCAGGTGCAGCCATCATCTTCTTTTTTGAGACCGAGTGTCTCAGTGGCCCACAACTCTGGTAGGTCGGGCTGACCAGGAGCATTGAGGAGAAAGGTGCTCATCTACACCTTCCTTCTCTCTGGAATTTCGGACTTGCACTGCCACATCTAGCCTTACATGGGTCTGGGAATCTGAACTTGTCTAGCAAATGCCTAACCCAATGAAACCTCTCCACGGAGTCTTTCTTCCAACTTTCTACAATCATTCAAAGTGTTTAAAAATAGCCCATGTGCTCAGTGCCATGTGTCCTATGCAGGTGAGTTGTCCTGTCCTCACAATTTATGTACCGGAGAAGTAGCTAATTCTGAAGACTGTCCATTGGATAGCCACCTTATCAAAGCAATGCACAGTGAACACATTTAATGTTTACAGCAGTTAAGCCAAAGGAAGGAGAAAACTGATCCGACGAAGTTCATGGCCATACCATGCATGCTGTTTACACTTGGAGTGAGATAGGGCCCCCAGAAGGCTGCTTGCAAAGTCTCTGATTAAGTTTCTATTTTATGTGTTCCCACCACTGACTACCCTACTCTTCAACCTACTTGAACATATATTTAACAGTGTGAATGTGGAAACAAGATCTATGCTTCTGTTACGATTTTTATCACTTTTTCCCCTTCAGAGCTTTCCCTCAAGACTAAGTTCAGGGCCTCCCTGCCCAGCCAGACATCTGACACAGGACATTCCCCTTCAGAGCTTTCCCTCAAGACTAAGTTCAGGGCCTCCCCGCCCAGCCAGACATCTGACACAGGACATGCTGTACTATATTATGGGCACCTAGGCTTCTACATACACTTGGCTTCTAAAACACCACCCAGCGCTTCGCTGCCTGCCTTGAGTTGTTCAAGCATGCTTGGTTTTTATGTCCTATTACTCTTACTATGTTAAGTTTGCTCCATTTTGTTATAGTGACAATTACTACTTAAATCTCAACAATTCTACCATATAGTACAAGAAGTAACTATAATTGTGTTTCACTTACAGTGGCCACACCCTCTGACATTAATAAACAGAACCAGAGCTGGATGACAATTAAACCCAAAGACACTCTCACCTTTGCCTACCACCCTTCAAGTCAACTATGGGGGGGGGGAATCAGCAGACCTGTTTTTATCAATGACACTCAGTAAAATTTGAGGATATTTCTACGCTTCTTGATAAGTGCGTTTTGTACTATTATAGCACAGCAGTGTATTGTATACGTAAGCTTTTAGAAGGAAGTGAGGATTCAAGTCATTCTTGTACAAAGTTGAAGACGGTCATAATTTTAATTTTTCTGAACAAAAGCTCATTAAAGGGGAAAATGAATCAGGAGAAAAACACTGCCAAAATTCCCTTATCCCTAGTCCCTCAAACATCTACAACTGGGGGAGCATAAAACCATTTGACCAGAGTGAACAGTTGATTTTTTAACAACCAGTAACATGTATCATAAATTACAATGTGTAACTAAGATGGATAACACGTGAAAGTAAATCATATCCATTCTAGAATGACTTCAGAAAACTTACTTTTAAAAAAAAGCTCACAGTTCAGGAAATTTGGGTAACATCATCTCTCAGCTGTAACATGAGGCCACAGTAGTGACCTCAGAAGCTAGCATCTCAGCACGGCACAAATCTAGAATCCAGTGCGAAGCCAAGCCCTGCCCAGAGCAATGCTTAGTTCAGCTGCATGCTCCAAGTGTCAATGCAGTGATGTCTTTTGCCAAGAGCCGTGTGGTGACGATTTCACGTTTTGCCCTCTGGGAGTCTCTGTAGCAGCTCTACAGTGGGTGCAGGAGAACAGCTGAAGACAACTGGCCCGTAAGCAGGAGTGCCGTGTTCAGCATAACTTTATTTATAAAACTTAGTGGGCCAGAGCACCAATAAAGTCATTCCAAGAAACTCCGATTCTCTCAGGCCTGAGGAACGGCTCTTATTCTCCACCTCTGCTGTTTGAAATATGCAAAATTCAAAACAGGAAACAGGACGTCAATCACAAAAACAGAGTAATGGTATCAGGTATGTTCCTATTTAACTTACTGAGAAATTTTAAAGCATGGGAGATCTTGTGATTTCAAGCTGTGAGATTTGAATGCATGTACTGAAAGAACTAAGCCTGCATGTGACTAATTAGAAGACGTAGGCAAACCTTTCTCAAGGCATTCCTTCTCACTAAAATGTTTATGATTGCATGAAGGATGCTGTCCTTTGTTTGTAGACACTACCAATGAGGTCATGGAATGATTACCACTGAAGCACAGGTTATGGAATAACCCCGTAACTACACAGCAGAGAATAAGAGGGGCAGGGAGATGGCTCAGGGAAGAGAGCGCTCGCCACATAGGCAGGATGAGCGAGTTCAAGCCCACGGACACTTAAAAGTCAAATGCGGCAGTCTGTGGTTGCATGCGTGACATCCTAATTTAACTAATTAGATAAATATGAGTCAAAAACAGAGACAGCAGGAAGTCCTCTGCTCACTTTTCCTCCCTCGATGGTTATAATTCCTCCTTGTGTCCGCGTGGGACAAGGGACATTACATCACAACTTTGAAGTGTGGTTTTGAGACACAACCCAGGCGGGTGTCAAACACATGTGAAAAGGACAAGCCTCAGGTCCTCCTGCCTTCACCTCCAGAGTGCTGGGATTGTGGGTGTGTACCATCGTATCCATTTCTGTGTAGTCTTGAGTCCACACCTCTTGCACAGGTTTTGATCCTGTGCTGTGGCCTGTGTCCAAAGATTCTGGGCCTACTCTAAGGCAGGACAAAGACATCCACTGACCAAAGCTGAAACCAAGGACAGCCACAGACCACCTGTTTGCTCTGTGATTACATCATTGTCCTCAAATCCACTGTAGGAGTGTATAATTACAGATTGATCTAAAAGCCCACAGTGAGAGAAGGATTCACTTTAATTAAAAAAAAAAAAAAAGACAACACAGTAGAAAGCATGTCTTAAGAACACAGTTTTGGAGCTAGAGTCAAAATAGAGCACTTGCAGAGCGCTGCAGAGGACCTGGGTTCAGTTCCCAACACCCACATGGTGGTTCACAGCCATTCGATTGTTCTTTGATGAAAGCACAGCCACTGGAGACCTGCCGCAGGGGGCGCTCCACACTCTCACTCTGCACCCATGTAACACCCGGCCCCTGTAACACGTGCCTTTCTGCTGTCACAGTTCATAAATGTGCTGTAACACGGGTGATAAGATACTGGAAACAAGGACGAATCCGACCTGCCTCCCTATGCACCCATCAGCTGCTTCATGCTCAACTGAGCTGCAATTCTATCCTCCTCATGTTTTCCAGAACCATAGTTTTGCCCACACACTTCCCCAGGGATGACACAGGTAAGAACACGCTTGTCTGACAGCGGGACTCCTGTTTTGACTTGCTAGGCTTCCCACTGCTGTCAGGAAATTAAGCTGCTTTGTGAGTTTGGGGAGAATGCACCAGGTGCTGCCTCAGCAAAGAAAAGAATTAAAGTACACGCTTGTCCTTTAGAGAGAAAAAGAAGAGAGGTAGGAAGAAAGGGAAGGGGGAGGAGGAAATGTGAGGAGAAAGGAGGACAATGGTCACGGAAGACCACGTGGAGAGAGAGCTTTGGGAGTCACGTCTCCAAGAAGAATCTCATATTCCTTAGATCCATGTGGAAATGTAAATTTTTCTCAAAAAGGCAATTAGTTGTATCAGTTTGCAATGGCCCTCAGCCACTATAGACACTCTGCCTGGAATAGTCTACAAGGAATCCCACCACAGGCCTGGGAGCTTTGCGATCATCCTGACTTGGAGCCACTAGCCCTTTACAGCCCTTTACAGATGAGAGGAGTGAGGCTCAAGAGACCAAGGCCCAACTGGGGTTGGCTGCAGCTCAGATGAGAGGCTTTGCCCAGGATGATTACACAGAGCTCTCAGCAGGTCTCAGAGCATATGTTTGGGGGTAGCAGATGGATGAGTTTATTTCTTCAAAAGGCATCTCTGTGGGGGTAGAGATTTAGTTCCATTAGTAGAGTCCTTGCCAAACATGCAGAAAACCCTGAGGTTAGCCCCCAGGAGTGTGTAAAACCAGCACAGAGGCTCACACCTGTGATCCCAACACTCAGGAGGTAAAGGCAAGAGGACCATAAGTTCAAGGCCAGTCTTGGCTATATAGGGATCTTGACACTAACCTGGGCCAGAAACTGGTGTAAAGAAGTGGGAACACAGACTCAGTAATGATATTTCATGCAGCAGACAATCCCTGGGCTAAAAACTATAGAGTCGGCTGATCAGTTGGCTCTGGTTCTTAATTTATGCTTCTTTGGAAGTTGAATAAGAGTCAGAAAGAGAAATGCTATTGAAGTTGTCTGTCGTTTGTGGATTTACCCTGTCAGCAAGATTACCTGCTGTCAAAATAGCTGGCTGAAAGAATTTAGAATCTTTGCTTTCACAGAAGGGAGAAAATTCACAAAACACAAAATTGCATTTTCTACTTTCAAACACCATAATTCTCATGTCTAATGGTGATCTTTAAAAAAATCATAAATAATAGTTAAGTTTATATTGAGCTTAACATATTATTGTTCCTTTCTTATTGCTTGTGGTCTGGAGAATAAATCTCCGCCGGGCACAAGTACTCTACTGCTGAGCTACCGCCCCAGCCACACATTTTCTATTTCTATAAGAAACAAGCCTAACCTAACTCCTTCAAATGACTGCCAAGCAGGTATGAACACACTTCTTAGACAAAGATCCAGATGGTTGATACTTAAGCTGTTGACCACACAGTCTCTGCCACCTCCCTTGTACCGCTGAAACACTCTGCCGTGCATATACGATAATGCGTGAGCGTCCCTGTGTTCTAAAAGAGACTGTGTTTCCAAGTGATGGAGTATAGCATTATCAAGCAGGACATACTACACAGTCCCGGGCTCAGAGCACACAAAGTATGGCGTGAACTATCATTTTATTCAGTTCTCATCTAAGAAAAAAAGAATCTATAAGTGAAACTATTTTTCAGGTTCATAGTCTCTCAACAAGATTTCTGCTAATTACTCCTGTATCCCACACAGAGTATCAATTCTTTAAATTCCACCTGTGGTCATTCAGACTACAAATACCCCTGCAAAGACATGTGCTTTGCTGGCCTCTCCCTCCGCTGTGAGGAAATAGGAACTTTTGAAGGTGGGACCTGCTGGGGGAAAGATGGAAGAAGGGGGTACGCCCTTGAAGGCGATCTTGAGAGCACAAGGTCTTTTCCTACTTTCCTGTGCTTCTCTACTATCATATGGTGATACTTTTACTCCGCTACACACTTCCCAACAAAATGTTCTGCCTGGTGACAGGACTGAAATGAGAAAGCCAAAGCCACCGTGGCTAAGCCCACAGTCAAAATAAACCCTTCATCGTTCTGGGCTGAGTAGGTCAGATAATTTGTCCCCACCACCAACACATCGTCTGATTCCATGGCAATCATCGGAAATTATAAAATCTCTCTCTCCCTCTCTCTCCACACCTTTAAAAACATATTCAATTGTTAAAACCAAAGCCAAGTTCTGTGGCAAATCAAAGCACATGATTAATTTAATTTAATTTAATACACATTTTATCAAAGCACATCCATGGGAAGAATCAACAGGATTGATTAACTGGATCACCTGTCTCTAATCTAAGTCATGATGCTGTCCTCCATGAAAGAAAGTTTAATGATTTCTCAGTGATAGGAGGGCTCAGAGATCAAACCAAATGATCTCTGTTTTATGTCTCAGGTGTATCTTATATGTGTGAGTAAAATTCTTCCACACAAGTGGAACATTTTAGTTATGTTTGTTTCTTAAAACTAATCACACTACAAGTCTTTTTAGCATTGTTGACTAGAGAACTTCAGTGACCTGGTTCGGTGCCTCACTAGAACAATGGTTTATGACTAGAATTACTTAAGTACATAAATGTTCCCAATAAGTAGAGAGCAACTGACTCTAAAGTACAGGATTGAAAATAACATTGTGTTGGAAGAAAGTCACTTTTCTGTAGGCAACTCAGAAAGTGTTCTTGCTTCTCAAAACATATCCCACCATTCTTGAAGGGGAATCAAGGATCTGTTAAAAATCAAAATCTGCTGAATCCCATGATCAGTATCCTTAGAACATTGAAAAATAACTTGTGTCTGTGGAGGTCAGGGAACAGCCTCAGGTGCTACCAATCTTGTTTATTGAGGTAGGATCTCTTATTCCTTTGGATCTCTTCAAAAAGGCTGACCAAAGGGCCCTGGGTCTCTGCCCATCTTCCTCTCTCCAGCTGAAGATCTGGAGGTCTGGATACCATGGACATGCCTCCATGTCAAGTTTTACGTCAGTTCTGGAGATCAAACTCAGATCCTCCTGCTTGTAGGGCAAGCACTTATTCACTGACACATTTTATCACCATCTCTAAAAGCTTTTATTAAAAATATTTTTAAACCAACAAACCATAGACAACTCCAAAGTGATGGGAGTTAGATCCACATACCATTTGTGATCTTTGCCTGGAGCTGGCCAACCTCCTTCATGTCCTGGGACTTGAGACAGCCCTCTGAGGGATCATTACAAAGAGCTTGATTTTAAGATAGCTATTTAAACTTCAGACTCCACTCATTGTCCCTCTGTCCATCTTTATCCATGTCAGAGAGATACAAGCAGGTATGGGAACTTCAGATAGAGCCAGGAGCTCCTCAGTCTATACCAAGAGGGACAGAGCCTATTGGCAGCTGGGGTGGGGAACTCATTAATGAGGATTCAGAGAAAACACGGCCCAGGCCTGCCTCCACCCTGCCACAGAGCCTGAAAAATCCTGCCCCCCTTTTTTTCTTTCATTTGTTTTTGTGTGTCTGTGGGTGTGTCTGAATGTTCCTGTGTGTGAATGTGAAAGCCAGAGAAAATCCTTGAATGTTGTTTCTTTGGAGCTGACCATGTTGTCTTTTGAGTCAGTATCTCTCTCTAGCTTGAAATTCTTCTAGTAGGCTATGCTGACAGGCAGGAGGCTGCCCATGTGTCACTTTTTCAGCTCTGAGGTCACACGTGCTCACCACACATGCCTGTTCATGTGGTGCTGGGGATGGAACACAGGTCCTCATGCTTACACAGCATGCACTTCCACCTCAGCACATGGAGCTGAGCTCAGTGCCTCCAACTCACTCCCTGAACCTTGTTCCATCTTCCCCCATGTCTTCTGCTCTTTTGGCCAATTTCCCTTTGAAGGGATCCTCTCCCATGAGCTGGTCACCTGCGCTAGCTCAGCACTCTCGACCTTGGGAAAGCTTTTTGTAGAGGGAATTAGGCAACAAGCCGTGATGATATAAAAGCAATACAATATACCTACAGGTATACTGAATATGGCTCCTTCTGCCTCCTCTTCCTTCTGCCTTTTTCTTCAGGAGAGAAAGCAACACTTGTCTAGTTTCTGAGACATTTGTGTCAAGAAGGCCTATTTCCAGGATGAAGGCCGTTTATGGAAGTCAATGTCTACATTATTTATGCAACAGCTGCACAGAGGGCTCATGGGAAGCACTGTGATGATACAGTGAAGAGAATATTGAAATTCTATTATTCAGAATTTACAAACTTGGTACATGTGTCTTTTTTTAAGCAACTATATCGACTTCCTTGACTATATATCAAGGAAATAAACAACCAGGAAGCTCACTCCAGGAAGCTGAATATCAACTCCCTTGAGGAAATAATGCAAGGTTACTCATGGGCACTACTTAAAAATTCCAGAGAGGTCTGTATGAAACTAATAGTTGCAATGAAAACTTTCAGGCTAGAATTATACCAAAGTGAAGTATCACCGTAGCTGTGGTGAGAAGGAACTTGCTGACTAGTTTATTTCAAATACCTATGTCTGGGGCAAGGACTCTGCTGTGGCAGGGTGCTAGCCTAACAGGGACCCGGGTTCAGACCAGAGCCCACATTCATTCAATAGTCCACTAGTGGTACACACCCGTGGCCTCAGCACTGGGGTGACAGAGGCAGACACATCCATGAGGCTCACGGACCAATGGCCTAGCCTACAGTTGTAAGTTCCAGATCAATGAGAGACTGTGTCAGAAAAACACACTTGAGGATCAAGTTAAAGTTGTCCTCTGACCTCCACCTGTACCTACATGTGCACCTGCATACACACACACACATGGACATGAACGCGCACACACACACATACACACACTTCTATGGTATGTGGTATGTGTTTTTACCTCCAGGCTTAGCCTCTCTATGAACTGGTTAAAGCATGGTCAGACAAATGAACTCTCAACTGAAGTAGCATGGCTTGGAATCCAAACCATGAATCCAGGATTAGAAAAATGGAAAGTAGATTCAAAAACTAATAAAAGTGAGACTGTGAAAACACAGGAAGGAGAAGAAGAAGGATCTGAAAATGCCAAGTATTGACATCTCCTCACAGACCCCAGGCTGCTGGCATCTCTTCAAACGTGAGCCCTCACAGGCTTGCTCACACCCACAGACTGTGAGCTCCCTCTCCATCCTGGGGGAACACCAGGCTGGAGGCTTCTGCCCCTGCAAGAGAGCAGCTTTCAGTGGGGCCGCTTCCCTGGACTGGCTATGGTCACTTAAGGGAGTTCATTTTAAAAATGTATTAGCTAGTTGCTGCCACTAAGTAAACACAGCTTCCTGGAGTGGGTTTCCTGTTTGTTTTATTTCCTTGCATGTCTTACTCAATACTTCCTTCTCTTGAGTCTTCCTGCACACTTCATAAAGAGCTGGATGTCCTTAGATATATGCAGAATTTTCAGGATCTTTGGAAGAGTTAACCTATAAATCATTAATGACACAGCCACAGGAAAAACAGGAGAACTCATTGTTCGTTCAGTTTTTAAAAGAATCTATTGGAACCATTCAGAAAAGGCCAGCTAGATCAGAACTTCCGTGAAACCCTAGTAAGGCAGGAAGCTGTCATCAAAATGCCACATGGCTCCGTAGGCCCATGGGCTGAGACGGGAAAGTGTATTCACTCTCTATACTCTTTCCTAAATCAGCTCCATAGACCCTGACGAGCTTGGTAACACTGTTGATGGCACTTGGAGAGGCAAATCAATGCCTACTGATGTCGTTTTATCAGTTCAAATTTAAAAACACAAATCGCCAGCCACACTCCAGTTTGATAGAAACCACACGCTATTTTGCTCAGTAGTTGACAATGGAGGAGTACAAAGCTGATTCACCCTAACATCAGCAAGCCCAATAGGAAGTATGAAGGCCGGAAGAACTCTAGCTAGAAAGATCCCAGGTCACTTTCAGGACTACACGTACTATAAGGAAAGCGTTCAAAGATGTGGCTACAGTGCTGAATGGATCCAACCTGCTTTGGTTTCCTGGATGTTCAGTCAGAACCTAAGAGTCACAGGACACCTAGAGAGCCATAAGAGTTGAGCTCGATGCTGCTAAGAGTTGATGATGATGATGATGATGATGATGATGATGATGATGATGATGCTATGATGATGGCAGATACCGACCTCAATAAAAAGCAAAGGCTGAGAGACAAGTTTGCCAATACAGTATGGTTTTTCCCAGTGAAACAGAATCCATCCAGCCCTCTCTGCCACTCCTGATTCCCAACACGAGACATTCAGCTGTCACACTTAAAACCACAAAACCAGGAATAGGTTTGAATGATTTTTATCATTCTTTCTATTTGACGGAGGAAAAAGTTCTTGGCTATGGCTGCTTGCTTCCTTACCAATCCTTGGTTAGGTTGTGTGTGTGCATGTGTGTGTACACTTGTGTGTGGTACGTGTGTGTGTGTATGTGTTTGTGCATGTGTGTGTATCCGTGTGTATGTGTGTTGGCGGTGATTGCGATCAAACTGCGGGCCTTGCACCTGCTAAACAAGCATTCTCCCACCAACCTGGCCTTCCAGTGCCACATAAGCCAAAGATTTGTTCTTTCGGCCTCAGTAAGCAGATGGTGCAGAAAGAAAGAAGAGAAATTCCTCTTCTTCAGGCCTGTGTCAGCAAGCTTGCTTTCTTCAAAACAAATAGGAGACAATTGGCTTGTAAAGAAAAGGTTTAATTTGCTTTTAAAGATGGGCAGCTTGCCTTTGGGCCTGAGGGGAGTTAGACGGCTATCAGAGGAAGTGTGTGGCAGAATTAAGCAGCTAACCTCTTGGCAAGAGGATGAGGCAGAACAAAAAGAGAGAGGGCCCACAATCCCCTTCGACAGCTGCTCTTCGGCCACCTGAGGACGACCACAGGCTCCGACCTAGCACTGCGCTGCCGCTGCCGTCTGTACAGTCTTTCACGCAGTGTAGGGGGCGGCCCCACCCACCGCTAGCAGAGCCTTCTTCTAGTGCCAAAGCAAGCACTAGAAAGGTTCGGCTTCCTCGTCCTGGATGCCCTTCCCGCCCCTGGGCAAGCCCTTGCGTTCACCTAGGGATGTGCATTGTCGCCCTCTCTTCTGAGAGCCGGACACAAGGCTTAGCGTCCAGTGTTGCTGGGAAGACAGACAGGTTGGCGAGCAAAGCACTGTCAGGGTGGAGGACACAGGCCAGCAGCAGCCACACGAGATGCCAGTCACCCTCCGGGGTTGCTGAAGTCCCCGCAGCTCGAGCATGAGAACGGCCGCGGTCCCTTAGCGCTCAGGAGAAAAGGCGTCTCCGTGATGCACACACTCTCGGTGCTGAGGAACGGAGGATGGGCAACTCCTTCAGACTCACTGACCATGCAACCCGCAAGCTTCAAGCTCGGCGAGAGACCCTGCGCAGGAACGGTGGAGGGGCAGCCTGGTGGCTCAGGTGTAAGGCCTCAGTCTGACCCCCACGGCTCGCACAGCAGGAGAGAACAGACTCCTGACAGCAGTTCCCTGCCCTCCACACATACACACACACACACACACACACACACACACACGTGTGCATACATGCACAAACGTACAAGTACACACTTATGCATGCACGTGAGCGCGCGCGCGCACACACACACACCAGAAATAAATGTTTCTAAAGAATAAAGTGGAAAGTAATTGCAGCTTCCAAATGCTGAGCTCTGGCTATTGCATCTGGCTATTGCATGCTCGTGTAACACACTCATTCACATATGTGGGCATTCGCGTGCTCTCCCATGCACACCTTTCTAAACTTTCCAAAATTACAGATACATAAGCTTAAGAGATGTATCAGAAATAAAATCTGAGTGTGAGATAATGAATGACAGGCTGAGAGACGCGTCTCGAGACTGGTGATGAAAGACTAAAGGGAATAAACACGTGACTAACAGGAGCATGCAAGCATTCCTCAGGAAAATGCTCAAATATTCAGCTAAATTCAACCTTTTGTTAAAAACGACGCTTCTGTGTGTCGGCATCATGGTGTGAATGAACACGGCTCGTGTGGGAAACTCTCCAGCCCTCCATGACTACAGCTTAAATCCCAAAAGCTTGGCTGTTAGGACCTTTTGTCACACTCGCTGTCAGACCATCGCCGCTACCACTGTGGTCAATGCTCGAGAATTGCTCAAGCGTGTCTCAACGTGCATTTTAAGCAATTTCACAGAAAAGTTGTCATAACAAACATATCCAAACTTTCTATCAATTACATTTTCATATATGTAGATACATGTATGTGAGTGTGTTTGTGTGTAGATAGAGGATGGATACATGACTGATAGACACCTTTCTCCCAAGGGATGGGGGTGTGCTATGTTGGCAAGGCAGCCCAAATTCCTTTTCTTTTTTGGCCTTGGATTCTTGGACAGGTAGACTGGAGGGGTGCATCACCTCACCACCATGTTGCCAGGGGTGAAGCTGATGCCAGCCAATGTACCCTCCTTGCATCCCCAAAAGCGCCCTGAATATGCCCACCTTTAACCATGAAGAAGGGGTCTGTCTTCTCTTTTCATGTGTGGCTCACAGCTTGATGCTAAGGATAACTGCTTGGCTAGGACTGTAAATCTGAACAGTTTCTGTGGAGTTAACCTCACTGAGAAGCAGAACCACTTGGTTACAAGAAATCTATAACCTACTTTGTGCGGAGCCTCAAGGCAGGCAGAGCCCATGGATCCTTACAATGCTTGTAGGCCGACCTTCTTCTTGCAGAGCTTTGGGTAAGGGGATTTCAAAGCTCCCTGCTAGCATCTCACCACCTTATTGCCGGGAAAACATTCTCTAACACACTCCAAATCTTTCTGGTACAATTTAAACTAATTTCCCTTCCTCTAGGGGGTCAAGTGCAGGCAGCTAAATTCCTCCTGAGGATTCACACTTGTAGACTTTCAGAGTATTCACAGGATCCTAGAAAGGTCCCAGGATCATTACATTCATCTTCTTGTTCTTAGCAAAGAATTAAAATGCTGAGACACACAGTGACCAAACCCAGTCAGTCCCAAGAGCTTTGGTCACATTATAAATAATTCTAAGTACAGAAGTGGAGCTCAGTGGTGGAGCACTCGCCTCATATGTCCAAAGACCTGGAGGGGACAGGAGCTCCACAGGAGAGCAACAGAACCAAGAAATCTGGGCCCTGGAGTCCTTTCTGAGACTGATACACCAACCAAGGACCATTTATGGAGATAACCTAGAACCCCTGCACAGATGTAGCCCATGGCAGTTCAGTGTCCAAGAGGATTCCATAGTAATGGGAACAGGGACTGTCTCTGACATGAACTGATTGGCCTGCTCTTTGATCACCTCCCTGTGAGGGTGGAGCCGCCTTACCAGGCCACAGAGAAAGACAATGCAGCCACTCCTGATGAGACTTGATAGGCTAGGGTCAGATTGAAGGGAAGGAGAACTTCCGCTATCAGTGGACTGGGGAAGGAGGCATGGGAGGCGATGAGGGTGGGGCTACAGCTGGGATACAAAATGAATAAATTATAATAAATAAATTATATTAAAAATCATACAAAAAAACTTTTAATTCTTGTTTGAAATAATAAAACTACATTATTTTCTTTAGAAAAACAAAATTAATAAGTATATAAACAGTAAGTTGGAATCATTAAGACTTTCCTGCAATGACAAGGGCTGCCTCGTGGCATAGAGAAACTCAAACCTTGCAGGCAGTCTTGATGAGGAATTAGGGTGCCTCTGCTTGTGTCTTATTTTCCCAGCAGTCTCCTCATCTAGATGGTGCTGTCCACGTCCCACCAGCCTTAGAGAAGCGCCCTGTGGATGAGTGTTAACACAGGAGCTAGTGTAATTTTGGATGTTCTGCACTATTCTAAACTCTCAACAATAACTTAACTGTGACAGTTGCATGTTGATTCAGGCACCTCGGTCCTTGCTTCAATGGATGTGTGTATATGTTTGTGTTTTCTGGTGTTCATAAATTTGTGTGTGCTCATGTATCTATGGCTACATATTCACATCTATGCTGAGGCCAGAGGCCAATGTTAGTTTTCTTCTAAGTGGCCCTCCCCACCTTACTTTTGAAGACAGAGTCTCTGAACCTGGAACTCATTAATTCACCTAGTTTGGCTGGGAGTGAGTTTTAGAGATCTGCTGCCTCCACTGCTGGCAGCACAGGGGTTACATATGCATGCTACGACATCTGCATTTTGTGTGACAGCTAGGGATGGGGACTTGGTTTCCCATCCTTACACACAAGCACTTTAATGACTGAGCCATCTCTACAGCCTGTACTATCCAATGCTGGACTAAATACACCCCCCTTTTAAGATTTTATTTATTTTATGCATGAGTGCTCTATCTGCATGTGCACCTGCACACCAGAAAAGGCAGTAGAGAGCATTTCTGGTTGTGAGCCACCATGTGGGTGCTGGGAATTGAACTCAGGACCTCTGGAAGAGCAGACAGTGCTCTTAACCACTGACTCATCTCTCCAGCCCCCTATACTTCCCCTTTTTATTTCTTTATTTTACTCTAAAATATTTTAATTTATAA
Source organism: Rhombomys opimus (assembly GCA_010120015.1). Lineage (NCBI taxonomy): Eukaryota > Metazoa > Chordata > Mammalia > Rodentia > Muridae > Rhombomys > Rhombomys opimus. Next base: position 6,229,928 of record REGO01000054.1, on the reverse strand, counting down.
AAGATTAGTTTTTTTAGAATTTCATACAACATATTTTGATCACATTTGCTGCCTCTCTTACCTCCTTCCAGACCCATTTCTTTTCCTACCCACCCAACTCTCCCACTCACTCTTATTTTCTAATCCATCAAGTCTAATTTCTCTTCCAACATATTCCTGGGTATATGGGCTTCCACTGGAGCATCATCAACCTATCAGGAGCTACACACTTAAAGAGAACTGACTCTCCTTCACCTAGAAGCTATAAATTGCCAAAAACTCCTTGCTCCACCCACCTCCGTGTGCTTGGACTTGATCTGACATGAGCTTGCTTATGTATTGTGTCATAACTGCTGTGAGCTCATTTTTCAGTTTCTCCGCTGTGTCCTGAAGATGCTCTTTCCTCTGTATTGTCCTCTCGATGGTCATCTACCACCCTTACAGTCTCACCGCCCCCTCTTTGTGGTGCTTCCTGAAGGAGGCATGATACAGAGACCTCGTTTAGGGCTGAGCTCTGCATGGTGGCTTACGCGCTGCACCTTGACCAGCTGTGGATCACCATGTTAATTACCATCTACTGGGAAGAGACTTTTCTGAGGGTCTGCAGGTGTAGAAGATAGCAACAAGTATTAGAGGTCTATTTAATGCTGTGTCCGTTTAACAGAATAATAGTAGCAGATTGTTTTAGGGCCTATGACTTGTCTAGCAGTTCGTTCTTGGCCAAACAATGGTTCCAGGTATGGGTTTATGTTGTGGAACAGGACTTAAATCAAATCAGAAGATGATTACTTCCGTGACATTCATGCTGCTGTCACACTAGCAGCCATGTCTTGCCAGGCCAGTGACGGTTATGGCATGCAGGGCTTCACAGCCCTGGATGATTACTTTCCACCTTGGACTTTGTATAAAGTGCCGCCTTCCTGCACTATGAATGCTAGGCAGTAGAGATGAAGATTCTACGTCAGCACCATTGTGACTTTTCCATGTTCTGTGACTAAATATGTGTCATCTTCAGCTACAGAGTCTTAACATCAAGTTCTGAAGGGTAAATAAGAACTTTGGCACTAGCCTGTAATATTTAGGATGCTCATGGGACCTCACTTGCAAATGATGCCAAAAGAAGTAACCTATTTCTGTCTTCTTATTTGCCAACCTTTGTTATCTAGAGAGGGCATTCTTGCTCCTTTGCTTTTACAAAAAACTGATTGAATCCAGACAGCTGTGATTTTCAACCTCAAGTCAGCTTGCTTAGCAGACACCTTCTGAAGACTGATGCCCCAGGTCAAGATTAACCTACATATGCTTCAACTGTCCAGTAGGTTGATAAAGGGAGCGTGGGGAAGAAATAAATATGTCCTTGGATATCAGAAAAAAGAAATGGCGACCCTTAATCAGGTGCCTATCCAAGTCTCTGAGGAAAATTCTTCTGTAATGAAAAGATGGCTATTTTCCAGATTCAAGAGAAAGTGGCCAGAATATCTGAGCCCATTGGCAGTGAAAGCAGATGTTTTCCTATTGTAGCAAAGAGAACTGGATACAGACACTTAATAAACTTCCTCAGCAGAAGTTTAAAACACCCAATGGCACAGAACTCAAACACTGTGCAAGAAAAATCAGTTAGTGAGGGACAATAAACATGAAGAATATTGAGCCTTATTAGACATTAGAGAAATGCAAGTCAAAACTATACCTTTACACTGAGACCCCATCTCATCCTGGTCAGAACAACAGTCCTTAGGAAGACAACAGCAAATGACCTGGACTGTGGGAGGCGGGCTGCTGCCAAGTCTCTGACAACTTTATTCCGTCCCAGGGACCCACCGGAAGGACTCATGTATAACTGACCTTTGCAGGCTATACTTTGACCTTCAAATGTATGCTTGGTGACAGCGTAGGCATTCTCTTCTCTTCTCTCTCTCTCTCTCTCATACACACACTCACTCACTAAGGGGATAAGTGTAACTAAATAAAAAAAGGAGCAATAAATGCTGGCACTGGTGTGGACGAAGGGGAACCTAACATACTAGATGCCCTTGGTGCGAGTAGCCCGTCCACTGCGGTAATCAGAATGGTGGTTTCTCAAAAGCTAGAGCTAGACCTTCTACGTGGCCCTGAAAATCACTGTTGGGTGTTTACCTAAGGATTCTGTGTCCACAAATCACAGAATGCTGTTCTCAATGGTTAAGTTATGGAACCAGCCTCAGTGTCCAAAAACAGAGGATTTTTTTTTTTTTAATACTCAGTAGAATTGGTTTTAGCCATAAAAAAAAGAATGAAATTATGATATCCACAGGGCAGAGGGTACAAGTTGAGATGATCATAGTAAGTGAATTAAGTCAGTCTCCAACAGACAAACCTCATACACGTGCTCTCTCCTTCATGTTTCACACACGTGACACAGATACACAGAAGTGAAAGGCAAAGGGTGAGGAAAGGCAGTAGGGAGATAGGGTGAGGCATAGAGTTAACCTACAGTGTACTGATATAAAATTTTAATTAATTTTAAAAAAATCAATGAGGGAGACTGAGGAGGCAAAAATGGAATCCCACCTGAGGAACTTTACCTTTGGTCTAGAGAAAGTGATGGAAGGAGAATGGGTAGAAGCACTGACCTTCGCAGTGTCTGGTATGTACCCCAGCAGCATCATGGGCGTCTCGCAGTTAGTCCTTTCTGGCATATACCCTGACAGCATCATGGGCGTCTCGCAGTTAGTCCTTTCTGGTATGTACCCCAGCAGCATCATGGCGTCTCGCAGTTAGTCCTTTCTGGTATGTACCCCAGCAGCATCATGGGCGTCTCGCAGTTAGTCCTTTCTGGCATATACCCTGACAGCATCATGGGCGTCTCTTAGTTCTTTCTGTGACTGATACCATCAGAAAACATGTGCCATTTGTTTCTATTGTATAGTACGGTTGTTTGAATGAGAATGAGCTCTATAGGTCCATGTGTTTGAATGTTTGCTCCCCAGCTGGTGTAACTGTTTGGAGGGATTAGGAGGTGTGGCCTTGTTAGCATGGTGTCATGGGGTGATGTTTCAAAATTGCACACCTTTCCCAATTAGTTCTCTTCCTGCCTCAAGTGTATGGCTCAGATATAGACTCTCAGCTCCCACTCCAGCCCCCACATCTGCCTGTCTGCTGCTGTGCTCCCATTATAAAGTTACGTCACAGACCCTAACCCTCCAGAGCCACATGCCCAGATGAAATGTTTTACTCCATGAGTTATTTTGGTCATGGTGTCTTAGCACAGCAACAGAAAAGTAGCTAAGACAGTTATGATGTGAAGACAGTTCTCCAAGCATGTGAAAGCAACATGGGACAAGTCTGGACTCATTCAGAAAGCACTTTAAATGCTAAGGTATGGTTTTCTTAAACTGAAAATGAAACCTGTGCTGAAACACGGTCTCTGTTTCAAAAGCCAAGCAGGAGTGACAACACCTAGGATGTGGAGACAAAAGGCCTACAGCTTCAGTGCTAGTGTGCAGTACGGTGAAGAGCTGTGTTAAAAACTGTCATCCTCAAATAAAAGGAAAATACCATTTAAATCAGCGTTCCAACCAACCACTGCTCATCTCTTCTCCAATGAGAGTTCGGGTTTATTTTATCTTTCTGAAGGTGAATACTTTGCCTGACTTTTCTCTAATCCCCAGTCCAAGCTCTGACATCAAGTAGTTTTACATTCAGGGGGGAATAAAAATCGGTAACTACTTCCTGAAATGAAAACACTCTAGTTACTCAATCTAGACAAAACTTGTGAACATTAAAGTTTTATATATACATATATATGGGCTAATTTTACGGAGAAACAAAGGTGCAAACATCTAGGTTAAAAACGACCAACACCCTGTGAGGACGAGTTTACTCTAAGAACACGTAGGTATATCTTGAGGTAATTCATTCACTAAATCTCTATCCTAATTTCTCACAGAAGAACAGACAGGATGACCAAAATAGACACAGAGCATTACTGATGACAGCTTAACACTTACAGTACAACAAAGCCTGGAACCAAAGCTGTGAGAGAGATCTTACGTGAAAACAAAGAACAAGATTGTTCCCATTCCTGTTGTTTCCAGGGGTATAGTAGTTACTCTTGTAATGCTGTAATAAAACACCATGAGCCAAAGCATCCTATAGGAGTTTATTTTGTTTTAGGATTTCAGAGCAGGGGTCTGTGAGGGCAGGGGAGGCGTGGTGACAGTAGCAGGCGGCAACCAGACACAGAAAGCAGAAAAAGTAACC